>JANHGB010070787.1:0-80320 GCA_026283785.1 Coracopsis vasa
CCCACTAAAAGTCCGTTGGAATGCAACTTCTCCCGGGTCCTCTCCCGGGCATTCTGCTGCACAGTGTGCAGAAAGGACTGTCTGGACTCTGCTCCCAGAAAAAAGGAGCCAGGGTGAGACTTATGCACAATGGTGCATGTTTTCCGGTCAAAGCGCCCTGACTGTGGAGGAGATTAGATCCATCCATTCATCCACAGCATTTGTGGGCATGGCAACAGTTCAGAGAGGTGATGTTTCAGGCCCAACTGAGCTAAAGTGAAATAGTTTATTTGGATATTCACATTATCAATTTGTTTTGTCATTTGTTTTTTCTTATGCATTGAATTCATCTTGTATCCTCTTCCTAAATTAAAAAAGTCCTGCATGGAAAATTCCTGAGCCATGCTAATAAAAATACGTTCTTGTGTATGTTCTTATGATGCACATCCAGCTATATAAATATAGATGATTTGTAGCTATACACAAATAAAGCGCGATTTTCAAAAGCGGTCTAACTACTCCCAGCCTAAACTACTTGGACTAAAAGCAGGGAGAGTTTATAATTAAATTCACTGGGAGCTGTGCTAGTCCCCTGCTGAGTGCTTTTAAACATTCCTCTCCTTAGACTCTACTGGGAGAGAAATATACAGTATTTATAGACATCTTGTTTCAATATAAACATGTCATACTGTAAATCTCAGATGCAGAGATGGGCTCAAGCTGAAAAATTCAAATCCAGTTTTCTGACGTTCTCTATTTCACATGAGCTCCATTGAGGGCTTCAGGGACTTTTGATCCATTTGAGGATCAGGGACTACCTTCTCATTTAAGTTCAGCTTCCTTCTTTGCATTTGGAGAGGGTTGGCTCTTGCACTCTATTCCACAGAGCTCCTGTTAGCTTGTGATTTCTCTCAACTCCAGGGTGCTTTCCCAGAGTGAAACGCCCTGTGTGTTTCAGCAGGTATGTTCGCAATAACCTTGCCCCCTTTCAGATGATGATTACACATCTCTATAATGGGAGCAATGTGTACCTGCCTTTTGTTTCACATTTCTGTTCTGTGTGTCCCTGTGTCTTTCCTTCCATGCTCTGTGCCTAATAATATAACAGCAGCAACAAAAATAACGTCGTGTTTATTATTAGCATCAGACAAGTTTCTTGCTGGGAGCCAATCAGTCTATGAAATTGGCCATGTGCTGCAAGATAGGGCACTTCTGCCTTCTTGGGCTCCCCCGATGGGAGGCAGAGATTGGAGAAATACAAAGCAACACCCAATGGACTTTGGCTAATTTGGGAAATGGAGGCAGCTATTGGTGTTTTGACAATCCCAAGCTTGTTTAAGCAGTACATCCAGGGGGAGAAAGGAGAGGAAAAGAAAATGTTTCCATAACGACTGACACGTGAACGCTGTTAATGTTCCTGTGAGGTGCCGGCATCTGTTCATGGCACACGCATCTCCTAAAAAGGTGTGCATGCTCTGCAGATGTTTTCTTGGAGTGGGAGATGTCCTAATAAGCAGGTACATTGTTCCACATGTTTAATCATGAACGGCAGTGAATGGCTGCTTCAATTCTCCTGACTCTTTTTTCTTCCATCTTGACCTTTTCCTTTCCTAGCCTGTCACAAATGAAGAATGATTATTAACAGAAATAAAAAAGAAAAACAAATATAAAAAGAAAGTAGGAAGATCATGCTTGAAGGGGAAGGGGGAATTGGGGAACATAAAGGAGAGTGGAAGTGTGTTATGTAGTATTTGTTTTCGCTGCTGCCATTTTATTGCTTTTCTGGGAGCCCTGCCAGAAAAATGGCGAGTAGCACTTTAATTAAAGAAGCCTCTGTGTGCACTCCAGCTGTTCCTCATGTGACCAGCCTGTCTATGGGTAAAGCAAAGGATGCTCCCGCCTGCTCGCCCAAATCAATGCTAACCTAATTCCCGACCACACACTGTCAAGCGTTCGTGCAAACCTGCAGCATTTAGGGCACTGTCTGCAAGCCAGACGCTCGGCGCCCCATCCTGTTCCTGGTATCCTCATGTATCTGGAGGCAGAATCTGGCACCGGGATTGCCGGGGGTGCATGAGTACGTGGAGGGAGGTGGGGCTTCATGTAAAACATTTTCTCTGCCTATGGCAATATTCATTACCCATGAACAGAACATGCTGCCTGGAAGGAATGGCATTTTGGTGTTGGTGGTGAAAGTCTGGGCGTCCACTAAAGGTTTTGGGAAAGCAGAAATTGGCTGTGAATGAATATGACTAATTTTTCAGCAGTAACCTAGATCTGAGATGCCCTAGGCTCAGGGAAGACCGGTGCACTGTGTTGTTTTTCTTTCTTTGTTTTTTCCTGACTTTGGAGAAAACCGAATTCCAACAGGAAGGAAGAGGCCAGCTATGACAATGCATCTAAGCTGAAAATCCATCTGTGTGCCTGGAAAGTGCTGTATGGGTTTATCAACAATGTTAAAAATATACTAATAAAGCAAAGCTGCATAAAGGGATGGAAATTTACGTGATGACCCTATGAGAAAACTACCTGGCATCTTGTAGCTTAGACATATTAAAACTGCGTTTCTTGTGAAATTGTCCTCTGAAGCTAGTTTCTTGTGGAGGAAAATATTTACTGAGGTGATGTAGGCTATATAGTCCCTTAAGACAATAGATTGAACCAAGTTTTTGTTTATGCTACAGGGCCCCTTTGCAGCCCTCTGCCAAAATGAAGGGCACAAAGATGAATGTGATGTTGTTTGTGCCCACTGTAAGGCTATTCTCCAGTGCCAGACAGGCGTAAAGGGGCCTCTCTGTGAGTGTGTCATAAAACCCTGTGTAATAAAACCCTGTGCTTTTGTTGCAGCAGTTCAATGGCATTACTGCAATCGCGAATGTCACTTCTGACGCACTAATTTAGGTGCGACATGAAACGTCCAAGTGTAACCTAAAGTGTCCCGTGGCTGAAGCATTTTATTGTATTTTCAAACCCTTCACCTACCAGTAACATGAAGCCGCTTCCTCCCACAGCGGTATGGAGCTGAGCTGCCTGTATTGACCTGCGTGAGACCTTTTCTGGGAGCTTTCCAACCCTTTTCCTTTCATAGCTTGAGAACTGTTCCTTCTGTCCCCCTGCACACCTAGGTTTATTCACATGGTTTACAGCAGTGGAGATGAATTGATGTAACATATTGAGGAAATTCAAGACTGAGCTATTGTATTTCTGAAAAGAAACTTTGGAGTACTGGGAACAGGCTGGACTTCTCCCTTCCAGCAAAGACGAGAAAAGGAGGCAAAACCTGGTAGAGGAGGGATATTATCTGCATGTGGCAGAAAAAAAGAGGTTTGGATGGAGTCTTGGTGTGCAGATGGGAGATTAGAACTCTACCTGGCATGCGTTGTCTAGCCTTAATGTGTTTGCAGAAGGCCTCACTGTAGCTCAGCAGTTGTTGATGCATGTCAATAACATTTAGAAAAGGGTCATCTCAGTCCTTTCTGGTGGAGAAGCTGTGTTGCCAGCTGCAAATAGTTTCTGAGCAGTAGCTGGAGGCTCTGAAGACTTTTGTGCAATGTTTCCATTGTGTGTTTCCTGTTTACTGTGAAGCCCAAGTGATGCTCTGGGCCCTCTCTTTGCGTGCTCACCAAGTTGTCATTGTAGGATTTTTGGGTTCCATTTAATATAGCAGTGTGTTTTCCTCAGATACAGAAATACGTATGTGCGTGCTGCATGTATGCTGTTAAATGCTGTTGCATGCCTTGCTGATAGTGGCCCAGAGTCTGACCATGGCCGTCTCCTCTGCTTCTGAGCTGGCTGCACACTCTTCTCCTGGCTGGAAATCCAAGGATCACAGGACCCTTTTTTTTACACTCAAATGCCAGTCTCTTTTCAGTGACACCATCTATTCATTTGCACCTCATTTTACTTCTCTGAAGTGATTTATCTGTTTTCTGCAATCCAGTTTCTCTTTGGGTGATGCTGTCATTGGAGTCTTTAATTTTTCTGGTGCTTCCTTTCTGCTCAATACCAGATTGTTTTTTCCATCAATGCAAGTTTCTTTTAAAGAAAACTCATAAATTATTTTCCCTTTCCCTAGGACTTTATTTTTTTTGCTTGCTAGGCAGTTTACCTTCTCTTGACATACATCTGAGAACACTTTGTTTGTCCTAGCTGTTGTTGAAGTACAGGCTCAGGAGTAGCAACAACTTCATGAGCTAAAAATGATCTGGGCAGAGTTGGTGCTTATATAGGAGGTCCTTTGCTGTTCTGTGTGCATCAGATGCCGGGGAATAACATGACAAAGATTCTCCTCTTTTACAATGACAGAGGCTCCTTATTAGGAGAAGTATTTCAAAACAGTACCTGGAGATGGCATTCATACTGCCCTGATTTACTACTTCTACTTCTCACAATATTTTTTCCCTTCTGCAGCTTGGATACCCCTCTCCCAGTTACAGGCAGGCTGTGTCTTTTGATAATGTTTGTTTATTTATTTATGCTACAAGTGTTTGTTGATTTGCTGGAGCCAGTGGTTGCCAGTATCCTGGCCACCCTAAAGGTCACAGCTTTTACTGTCATTCAGTTGTGGTCTAGCAGGCACCCCTGACCTTATCTTTACATAATTGTTATTGGCAGTAGATCTGCTCTTGGTGTCTGTCTGCCTCTGCTGAGTGAATTTGTCTCTCAGTGGTCCTCCTTTGGTGCCCTGACATCTAGTCAGGAGCAGCTGAGGGTTTTTCTTGGTCTAAGCCCTGCTCTTGTTGTCATCCTTGTGGGCTTTGCCTGCTGCTGTGCAGTTATTAACAGCTCTATCTCTATTCTGTCCCCAGTTGTATCTAATTTGTGTGCTGTGTGGTTCCTACCACAAGCTGGGCTGCTAATTTTTTTTTTTGCTATATTTTTACTTTTTGCTATTTCTTCACAGATTATTTGATGACCAGATGCAGACATATCCATCTAAGCACAGCAGTCTCTAGTTTGTGGCATTTATTATAGCTGGCTGCTTGGCTTAGAACTCTTTTAACACTTTTTCCTTTATCTTTTGTTGGGCTACGGCAAACCCTGCACAGGAAACACAAACTTAGATTTTGGACTTGTAAATCTATTTTCCATGCCTGGATGGTTTTCTGGTGGAAACATGGATGTTGTAGGAAGTTGGATAAAAAAGTTTCATTCCAAATAAAGGTCAGGATGTGACCAAGGTATGTACCCAGCCTGGCAGCTCCAACAGTTTATGTGCTGCTCAAACATAACAATGATTTCTATACTTTGTGTCTCTCCAGGCTGATTGTGGCCATCATGTTTCATGTGCCTTGTGAAGAATGACAATATGAAAGGACCCAGGCTTGTAAACCTGGATTAGTTTAGTATTGACAAACCTAGAAATGCTGCAGTTTAAGTTGATGTTCCAGCAGTGTGCAAACAGATGTGAGCTGAAACAGTCTCTGTCCTAGGCAAGGATAACAAGGGAAAGACTAACAAGAGAGTAAGTAATCTACAGTGTAGTCAGACATCTTGGACACATCAGGCTGGGACACAGAGAAGAGCTCTGGGATGGTTAAAGATGTGCTACACAGTGAGCTACACATCATGGGCAAAGGGAGAGGGACAGTCCTTGGGCCTGAGAAAGTGAGGGAAGAAGGGAATTTGGGGTGGGAGAAAAAAACCCCCAAACCCTCAAGGTGACTCAAATTCAAATCTGCTTGTCTGGCTGATGGCATTTAAAGCCTTTCCAGGTAGGATTGTAGATGTAGCTGGCCAACGGCAAGTCTGCATCAGATGAATGGAGCTCACAAGGTGACTCTGAGCAGGATGGCGTAGCTGCTCCAAACAGGGTTCTACAATGACACTAGCCTGGTCCTGGAAAAGAGAATAGCTGGGTCACACTGAAGGCCTGGACCCAGTCAACAGAGGAAATGTTTTACCTAGTGCAGCTCTGCACTACTGCACCTAGTAGTTTGTTCCCATGAGGAGCAAGGAGCTCTTCATGGGGCTGTGCTCTACTGCACAGTGCAGTCTTAACACCCACTTTCACTGATTCTCCAGACCACCTCTTACTGTTGTGAGTTGTACAGAGACCAAAATGGCAATGCCTGATGATGAGTATACGCAGTAGGCGTCAGCTGGGCTGACCGTCTACATAAAACAGAATGAGCAGCTACCTCTGGTCTTCCTGGGTCCAAAATAAGAGACAGCCACTCACCAACCACGGCCTTGAACAGCTTGACAAATTCAAATTCGGATCCTGTGCCAACACTAAACAAGATCAGTTTAAAGCTTGGTCTCTGCACAATTCTGTGTGTATTGAAACATGCCTGACATTATGGTACTAACACTCTGTGCATCATAAATATTAGTAGCGCTGTTTTGGACACAGCCTAAAGCAGCTGCTGTATAACTTCCTGCTCAGGAATGGTGATGCTGCAAGCATGGTGAAGTGGTTCATAAAATCCCACCTGTGGCACACCATCAAAGTCCATAAAATGTTACTTTAGCTGTAGGGCAATAATACCTTTCTCAAGCAGGACAAGGCAGCTGCTGGATTCCCATGTAGAAACTGTCTTGGATACTTGGAAAGTGCTAATAGGATACAGGATCTTTTCCTGTCAGTACTTTGAGCTAAATGCAGGTGTGTATGACCACAGTTTCTGCTGTGGGTACCAATGCTGATGCTGGTGGACTTGGGGAAGCTGCACTGGGACAAGAGCAGTGGGGAACAGTGGTATGCTCAGGCTGAATTGCTTTAGGGAGTGAATGGACCTGATGAAATAAAAGGTTCCTTAAAGCTTTTTTGAAAACTGAATTAAGTCCACTAGCCTGGATAGATGTATTATTACTGTTATCAGTTGTTTCTCTTAACAGTCAGGACTCAGAGGTGCCCAGGTGCTTTACTAACAAAGAACAAAATGTAGGCCCTGCTCTACCAAATTTACTAACCCTATATACAGGATTAGCAACATCAGGCAGGTACAGACAGATGGGGCAGCACAAGGAAGCAGTGCTGTGATGCCAGTCAGTAGAGCAAGCTGTGGTGGCACCTTAGCACAAGCTTATGAAGCATCCAGGTTTTTGGAGGTGTTGCGGCAAAGGGGAATCTGAAGGATCAGCTCAGCTCATGGAGCAAGATGTGGAAAGCATCAGGGTTCCTGTCTGAAAGGGTGGCTGTGGAAAACTGCATTGCAGGCTGAACTCTTAGAGATGGCCTCATGGCCCAGAGGTAATAGGTAGTAGGGAGAAGGGTGGAAAAGAAAAGGAAGTGGCCTGTGTTGGAGTCAGTGCTCTGTGGGGGAACTTTTGGGGGACATATAGGTGTGAACTGTGAATGGTGGGTATTCTGCAGCAGCGTTCAGAGCGGTTCTGCAGGGCTGAGGATTGTATCTGTGAGCAGCAGAAAAGATGATGCTGCAGTAATTGAGAAGCTGAGAATTTGGCCAGACTTTTTCCATGCAGAATGACAGAAAAGGCTGTGTCTGAGTGGTGGTATTTGGACTGAACCTGGAAGGTTTAGCTTGGAGGTGCTGATCCTGGTCTGTCCCAGGGACTTGGTCTATGGTCACATTGAGGGACAGTGCAAGGCTTTGAGCAGTTCTGGAGTCAGGATTAATCCAGAAGCCACCCACATGGAAGGGATGGCTGAGCTTTTGTCTGAGATGGGAGTGGTCTTGGAGGCAGTGAGAGAAGGCAGCACTGAAAGCAGAACCCATCAGGGCCCCCTCACTGGGGGACAAGGGAGGCAAGGAGGATCTTCGGAGAGATTGTGAGGGAGATATGAGAAACGACATAGAAAAGTGTCATGGAAGCCAAAAGAAAATAAATCCTCAGGAAGGTGAAATGCCTGAATGAAGATGTGGGGAATGCGAGGAGGCTGGAGGTAGAAAGCTGGATCTGAGATCGTGAAGACAGTTGTCTGGAAACCAGGCGGGCTGTTTGGCCAGAAACTTTGGTTTCTGTATGTCTGCTTTTGATCTCGCTATGAGCATAAGTAAAATATTTCCAGTTTTCTGGCAAAGTGGATGTCCCTAGACCATTCAGCTGCTTAGTGAAAGCAGCTTTGTTATCAGGATGGTGGCCAACATTGCAATGACATTAAACAGCTGTTTGGGGCCCTACAGTCTTGCCTGCATTCATCACCTGCCTTTGTACTGGTCCCAGTTCTTGTTGCTGACCCACTGGAAACCTCTACCTTGCACTGAGCTAAATGTTTATCAGGCTTGAGAGGCTCTGAATAAAACAATTCCTGTTCCAGGAGACTTGAATGTTTTGAAAAAAACTTTCCTCTCATCCTGGGATCTCCAAGCAGCTCCAGCCATTGATGACTTTGACATCTGTGAGCTGAGCTGAGCGCAAGGAGAAGGTGCAATATTTCTTTAGTTGGTGCCAGGCTATTGTGTTGGCTGATGCAATGTTTTGGCAGCTAAGCTGCAGCAATGAAGGTTTGTGTTGTAGGACCCAGTTCTAACAGGAGTTTTAAGGCCTTAATCCTTTTTTTAAGAAAGAAAGCTCACCGAATTGGCAAAGAGTCAAATCATAGTACCTAACCTTTGAGTGCTCCAGCAGGTTTTCTGTAGCAGCTGGATGAGGAATGAGCTGATGGAGACAGAGCAGGGGGAGTTCAAACTGCAGCCCTTCTGATGATTTTTCACCATGCTTGATTGTCCCTGCGCTCCCTTGGCAAGAAATCCAAACCATGCTGCACGCCCTCTCCTTGGCCACCTCCAATGGAGCTGCTGGTCTCCATGTGCTGGGGTGCGAGGGAGAGGTGTTTACACTTTGCGTCCAGTGGGAAAGCAGGGACCAGGAGCACAGACATTTCAGACTGTAAAATGATAACAGTTTTGCCCCCATCACTCACTTCTACTGCTACTAATAGAGCAAGAGAGGGGAATTCCTCAGGCACACAGGATCTCTCAGCTGTGGAAGAAACCACCATCCTGGTCTTCCCCACTTCTTTGTTCAAGTTAGTGGCTGAACCGCTGCTCCTAATACAGACTAATGTCATGAAGCTAACATGGAAAACAGAGCGGACACACTGTATATATCGGATCCAGATTTCTGAGGGAGGCTAAAAGGAAAAGTCTTCAAAATTTCACCTCTCCACTTGCGCTGCCTGGTGTGGCTCTGTGGCCTGGGACCAGAGGGCATCACCAGCTGAGCTTTATCTCCCCAGCAGCAGGGAAATAACCTCCCAGATGCAAGGTGCACAGGCCATAGTGCGTGACTTTATGAGCCTCTTACTTTTCTGGCAGTCAAGAAACTTATTTTCACGGTTTTCAGATTTGGCTTTTGGAGGGCAGGTACTACAATGGTTTGGCAGACAGGTGGGCTGCATAGTGGGGTTGGATGACATGGTTGTGTGATACCTTCCTCCTCCTCACTAAACCCACTGGCAGATGTATTTCCTGAACCAGTAAATTCATGTGAACACCCATCCTTAAAGGTGGCACAATTGTTTTTTGCTCCAGTGAGGTCTGAACGCCCCGACTGAGGTTGAGTCCAGCCTTCACAATGCACTCTATGTATACACACAGCCCTGCTACAGCAAGCTGGGCTGGAGGAGGCTGGAGATGGCAGGGACTTAACGTGAGTTGTTTGGTACATCAGTGCTGGAGCCATGGCAGAAAGCAGTTGTCCCCAAGTGCCTCTGTGTCCTCTGCTCACCCTGCACTGCTTCCTGTGCCCAACTCTGGCAGATGCAGATGTCCCAGTTATGTTCCAGTTTGTTATACAAAAGCTTTGAGATTCTCTTACTCCTGAGGTCAGCAGACACAGATGGCCATGTGAAGTTACATGGGAGGGTCTCTCCTTGCTGTAAAAACAATTTAATGAGCTCCCCTTGTCATTTGCTAGGTTTTTGGTCTCATTGACATACTCAAAGGACTACTTTGGTGGGGTGGGGAGGTGTTAATATGCTGTGAGATGAAGCAGGAAGTGTGGTCTGATATGGAGAGACTACTCATTTTGGTGAGCCCTGTTTTTCTGTGTGATTGGAGTCCATGAAGCTCCCTAGACTAGCCCATGTGGGGATAGGGGGCATGCTGGGAAGGGGGAGACATTGCTCTGTGGGACTTTTGGCTGCAGCATCCCAAGAAGCAGTGCTGAATAAATGTGCCTGTCTGCACGTGCATCACTTTATTCACTTCTTAAATATGCATCTCCTTGCCTTCCTAGCAAAGTATTGTAAGAGAGGAAAGGGCTGCCCCCAATTCGCCTTTTTGCTCCTGCAAAGTCTGTTCACATACTCTCTTATGCCCGACAAACTACTGCAGAAAAGACTTTCCTTCTCTCACTGTCTTTTTCACTTTGTAATGAGAAGAACAATCTTTCATTGTTAGATTTTAAAATAATCCTTGTCTGTTGGAGACCAACTCCTACATCTAGCAGCACTGACTGGACTGTGCAGCAGAAAACTGTGTTAAGGAGGTGGTGCGTGTCTGACTGCCTGTTGCTTTTCCTCTGATTTTCCCATGAACTGCTGTAAAGCAATTCCCCACCACTGTGGTAAGAAGGGCAATCTAAAGGAAGGGTCTGGCTCCAAGGCCATTGAATAGTGTGCAGTCCCCAAACTGGGAATGATTTTGGACAAAGTCTTAAAGGAAAAGGCTTGGGGGGGATTTTCAGGGAGCAGCCTGCCGCCAAGGCGAGCGGCAGCAGCCCGAAGCCGAGGCTGTCCCCAGCCCTTTGTTCCTCTGGGTGGTCGGCTTCCTCCACCCGGCGTGTCACAAAGAGTCTTTGGGAACTGGCCCAAAACCGAGGAGTGGCAAAATGCAGTTTGTTCCCCTGCTTTTGTAAAAGGCATGTCTGGCTGCCAAGGGAAGTTTCCGTATCCTGCTGCCTTCTGTTCGTTGGAGCTCAGCTGGGACCTGCTGGGTTCCAGAGTCCTCGGGCTGTGATCGGAGTCTGGGAGCTTTGCTCCTTCCTTTGTACATGGGTAGAGAAGACAACGGTCAAGTGTTTTCAGTTTTTCTGATTGATGTGTGGTTGTTACAAAGCTGGCTGCCCGGGCCAGTTTCCTGACGTGGGTTGGGTGTCTGGGGGACATTTGCTTTGCTTCTGCTGGGGCTGAGCTTATTCTGGAGACAGAGGGACCTGGTTGGAAGCTTGGGGAAGATGCTGAAAAGATGGCAGCGGGCTTGAGGGTGCCCTCCAAGAAAGACCCAGCCCCAGGCAGGGGGTGTGGGAGCTGCCTTGCTCAGAAAGCAAATTCAGTGCAGGGAAACCACTAACTGCTGAAGGGACTAGTTACAACCGTCTCCCCCAGTGCACTCCAGCTTGAATAAATTGTGAAGGTTGTCACCAAACAGCCTTTCTATCAGGCAAGATGGGTTCTTTGGTCCAGGCCCTTTTTTTGTGGTTAATCTTGTGGTGAAGAGGGAGTTTTGCCAACACACAGGGTGCAGCACTGGGACAAACCATAGCACAGGCTTTGCAAAAGGAACTAAAGAAAAAGGCTTGAGACACATGAGATGAAATTACAGTGTTTGTTGGGAATTACTGTCATGTGGAGAAACTTTGCACAGTTTGGTGCAATTAGCTGATATCAAGATGGTGTTTAAGCTGTAAAAATCATCCATAATGGTGCGATGGGCAGAAGATTGCTAGGATGGAAACAGGCTGTCATTAAAATGAACAGGAGGTGTTTTAATTTGAGTTTATACAGTGTGATAATTTGGAGAGAAAAGTTTCCTACTTTGGGAAAATTTGGGGCTTTTGCTTTTGTTAATTTTCTGATATGACAGGGCCTGTGGTGTGATTTCATGTACTGGAACACTATAGACTAAGTGCTATCTTCTACAAACACACCTTTCAGGCCAGACGGACAGGGTTTGAGTCTATCAAACTGCAGGCAGCTGCAGGCAGCTATCATCCTGGATCAGTCACAGATAGCACAAGCATACTTAATCTTGCATGTGTGCATAGTATGAAAATAGGAATAAGTGAAAATCTGCCATTTGTTCGACAAGAGTATCCTCCAGTCTGGGAAGCACTCTTCTTGACAGCCACATTGCCTGCAGAAGAGACGCCAGAGCATGCAGAGAAACTCTGAAATGTGTTATGTGTTTGATATGAAAAGCATGCGAGACTTTTTTTCCACTTTCTGGGGGGAATTAATATAATAGAGCTGTCACCTTTCATCAGTCAAATTTGTGGCAGCTAAGCTCAGGGGTGGGAGGGCGTGCGAAAGGTGTAGAGAGAGCTGGAATTTGCATTGTGGAGAGGAAGGGATTTATCTGTGCATCCTGGGGAGAAGCAAAGGGCTGTTCTTTGGGGTTTGCTTCTGTCAGAGACCCTGACAGATTTTGAGCTGGGCTGAGCCTGCTGGGGTGGGCACAGAAAGAATCTGGGTGTGCAGCAGAAGCTGCTGCTGGAGGAAACCAAATCCTTATTTCAGAGAGACTGTCAGGGTTATTTAGAGGAAGGTTTAAAATGTGCCGCTGTTTTCCCTGCAGTGAGGGATACCTCTCTCCGAACTCTTCCAGGGGGATAGGCTATGCTGCTGTGTAGGAGGGAAACATTCCTGCCTGATCTCACATCTGAGTATGTCAGAAACGCAGTGGAACTGACACAGTTCAGCAATCTAAGGGGCACTGTGGCACAGATTTTTGTATTCTATATATTTAATGTCTTACCTAAAATTTTACAACCTCTATATTCAGAATTTTATATTAAATATGTACGTGTACAGTGTCAAGCACCCTCACATTTGCTCGTACTTGCTACAGTCATAATTTTGCTAGGTGATCTGTGCCCCTGCTAGCTCAAGTCTTGATCTTACCAGTACACAAGCACCTCCTGGGCAGAGATAAATACTGTGAGGTCTCCCTACAAGGGGTCATAGCAGCTCACCAGAGATTACATGTGCTCAGGTTCTGACCATGACACTGCCTCGCAGTCCCAGCAGAGCATTTGGAGAGATCCTGTTGGGAATTTTAGACTCGGTCAGTGCCTTTCTTGCTGCTGTGGACCTCATAGCTCTGAGATACATTTATCTTGGGCAGATTTTATATTGACTCAGCCTCAGCACCTCCAAGGCCCCTGGGGTAGAACTGCTACAGCTTGCTGGAAGCATAAACCTGTGGTCCTCATAGTTGCTGCCCCAAAGTTTTTCAGCTATGCTTGGCAATGTGGAAGCTGCCTGCAGTTCTCAGGATTCATCAAGCATCTTTTGTCCCTTTATAAGAGCTTCTCTTACTCATGCAGCAGCAGAGCTGAGTGACCTCAGAAGAGCATGAGACTGATTGGAATTAAAAAGAAAATAGGGAGAGCAAGCATGCTGTTTTCTTCCTAATTTTCTGGGGGAGATATCTGAAACATTGGGACATTTGTCCAGTAAATGACATTAGTAACAAGAGAGGAGTTCATCTCTTGGTGTCAGTGTATTCCTTGAGAAGAAGGAGCTGGGAACAACTCTATTAAAGCTGCACAGCTGCAGATAGGGCTTAAGGCAGAGAACTGGATCTGTCCATCTGTAGGTGCCTGTCATCCCTGGGACACATCCTGAGCTCCTTAGGCTTTTTTCTAGGAAATGTTTACCTATGCCAAGTCTTCAGTGTTTTCCAGAGGAGGTTGTACAGGGAGAATCAGAATGAGATTTGGGTGCAGACGTGGGGATCTGCGTTCTCTCTCCCAAGCACCTTGAGTGATGTGATTTGATGGAGAAAGGGTCTCTGTGTCAGCCTTAGGTAGGCTAAGCGGTTTCACGCAGCATGTGGGGCTGAAGAACGGAGAGAGGTGGGAGACAAAGGTTTTAGTGTGGGAGTGACAGGATAGGGTGGTCTCACTTCAGGCAGGAAAACTGCTTTTGCCTTTCCACCCTTTTCCCCTCCTCCTTCACTTAATTATAATATCTTAAACACTGCAAATTGCCTGGGGCACAGGCTGGGTTTATATATGTTATGTGTATATGCAGCTGCACAATGCCTGGCACAGAAGGGCTCTGATCCCATCTGAAGCCCTTGGGCTCCCAACACGAATGACTGAGATGTCCTCCTTTGGTGTGTGGACTGTCACAGCGTCAGGAACTGCTTGTATCAGACAGAAAGTGCTACCTGTTTTTTTGCTATTGAATCCCTTGGCCCTGCATTTTTGACTGTTCATTCACTTGAACAGTATAAAAATGAGGAATGAGAAGAGGCTTCTTATTCCTCGTTCCCACAGCAAGGCACTGTGGGCAAAGCAGTGAGCACTGTAATAACCTAACTTCCCATCTCAAACCAACCACTTTTGGCTGAGTATTTGCTTGGCACTTGTGCACTAAACAAGAAAACGCTGTGGTTTGGAAGCTGCTTGTTTGAGCAAATCACCTCGTAAGAAAGGTGCAGCCGCTGGGTCTGAGACTGCAGCTGGGAATTCTGCTCATGGAAAGGTCTCCTTGCTGTAGTGAAAAACATAAAACATGGGAAACCTTTTATTTGAAGCATATCACTATCCCATCCTTCCACCCCTTGCAATCTTCAGCTGAGATAACCAAAGTCTCTGGAGCTTACTGTGTTCAGGGTGACCTTCAGTAAACTAATGTTGTGACCTTAGCACTGTGCCTGAAACAGATCTCTCTGCGCCTGCCAATATAACCAGGAGTCTATGATGCAGAGCAGAAGGTATAGCTTTTTTGGTGGACCCGGCAGTTGGTTTGAAACCTCCTGTTCAGTTCAAATTTCAGTCTGGCTCTGAATGTGTTTTTTGCCTGGCTTCTAAATGGATAATGTGATTCAGTTTTTTATTTTGTCTGGTAGTCATTTTTATACAGTCCACGTTTGCAAAGACTGCCTTTCTCATAGATTGGTTTTATCCTGCTATCTCATTACCACAGATACTGCAGGCCTAGTAGGTATTTTTTCTTGAGGATTGCATTAAAAAGAAAGGTATGTTATTGAGGGCAGAGGACTGGCAGAACTCGTGACATAATTTCTATAGTTAAGGCAAAGCATTTGACGATCTCTTAGTTATTTAACCTGAAGGTGTCAAGCCTGTCCTACCACCGCTGCACATGATGTAAATGAAACACTGGGGGGAAAAAACAGCTAAAAATCCACTCTTCTGCAGATGGCTAGTGTACATAAAGAGGATTTTGTATTATGTATTTGCATAAATAAAGGAAGACAGAATTGCTGGTAGGTAGTACCTGGCTGGCATTTACATCTGTCAAGCCTAAATGAAAGCAGGGTGTTTATGAAGTGGAATGATTTAACATGCCAGTCTTCTTTCAGCTGTCATCTATTTCAGGAATTTCAAATCTTTCTAAATTAGGCTTATTCCTCCTTCTTGCCTGGCTCCAGAGTGGGGAAAAAACTTTACTGAAATAAACAAATAATTCACTTTAGTTAAATCATACTGGTGGTAGGGGGGAAAGGCAAAGGCAGAGCAGAGTAGCTACTTTGACTCAATAAAATATTGACATAGATAAGTGAAAGAGGGAATGAAAGAGAGGGAGAACATGTGATTATCCAGCATCCCAAATATGCAGTGTAAACAAAACTTTTGTGGTGAGGGATGGCTATCGATCAGCTCGGCATGTCAGGATGGGGAGCAATTGCTCAGCCTGCTGGGAAGCCTCATTGCTCAGGTGATGGAGGAGTACTCTGTATTTATCCAACAGTCTTGCTCTGAGCCAGGGAATCAGGTCCTGGTGTCAGGCTTGGACAAGGATGTTGGCAAATTATGCTCTTCTGGTTCTGAAAGAGTTTCTTCTAATGACTGATCCTGCATGGTGGAAGCCAGGGTGAGTGCTGCCCTTACACATGGTTACTTTATCATAAGCTCCTTGGGAGGGAATTGCAACTCCCATCCCGTTGGAAAAATTCACATGACTATTCCAGATTTTCACCTCTCACATCTAGTTCTTATCAGTTTCCACTACTCTCCATTTGTTTTCTCCTGGTCTTCCTTCCTTTCTCCGCCTTGTCCTGGATTAGATCTTCCTCCATGTCACATCTGGCTGGTGCTGGCACAAGTTCTTTCTCCAGGGAAGCTGGATGCACCTGGTAAGATAAATCCTGCTGCTAAAAGCTGTGGACAGTGAACATTAAGCAGCAGCTACTGCGACCTGAGCTCTTTGCTGTGGCGCAATACCAGGAAACTGGATAGCATGCAATTCCCGTTGGTGGATTTATCACAGTCACTTGATGTGGGTGAAATTAGGATGAGAGCGGCTGTGGTGACTAATTGTACTTCCCCCAGGGCCTGGACTTTTCTTGGAGGTCTTTCTCAATGCTAGACCTCTCCAAGGAGCTGCTGATTGTTTCTCAGCAGCTCATCTGTCTGGCTTCCTATCAGCCTGCTGAGCCATGAATCCCAAATGGGTGTTCAAGCACTGCAGACACCCAACAAGGCACTGTCCAGCACCAAAGTTCAGAGGACCTTGATTCACACTTGTGTATTGTGACCCGCTTTTTGGAGGCACAGGCCCTTGAAGCAGCAGCAACAATGGATTTTAAACTTATTTCAATGAATATTAAAATTCAATGAATTTTAGTGTGAGGCGTCCCTGCCCATGGCAGGGGGGTTGGAACTGGATGATCTTAAGGTCCTTTCCAACCCTAACTATTCTATGATTCTATGAATAGGTGAGAGAGAAACCGTGCCAGTTTTAATCTGAATCAGCTACGGTTTCGTTGCTGTGTGCCAGACTAGCAGCTGGAGAATGCTGGGGAGCATGTTGTTCTTTGATGTTTCCAAATGCGGTCCTGGGGGATTTCAGTGTAACCAAAAATGTTTGAAGTGTTGGCCCCTTGCCACAGTTAGGGGTGAAGAATGTTTCTGAAAACCCTCGCAGCTCTGTATGGAACTGGAGTGTGTTTTTCCCATACAGCCCCAGGCAGGACTGAGACTGATGTACTGTGGAATTATCTCGCTGTCTTATGGCACCTCTAATTCATAACCCCAGGGCAATAGCAAAATGCAAAGGAAGATTTTCAGGAGTTAAGTCTAACTGAAGATCCCATTTTTATTATCTGGGAGAAAAGGAATATCCAGTAGCTCACATTTCACATTCCTTAAGTGTAGAGTGATTTCTGATCCCTAGATTTTTATAAAGCGGAAGAGTGATGTAAATTCACTTTGTGTATATGCATTCTCTTCTGTTGCTTCTATACATGCAAAATGCCCCATGGAAAGCAATTAACCAATTATTATTTATTTCTTTAAATAAGGCAGTAATGTGTCGTCTCAGTTGAAGTGGCTGTAAGAGGTAAAATACAGAATGTAAGCCATTACATTAATTGTATTTAGTGTGTTTGTAATTCTGGCCTAAAAGGAATTAGTGTCACAGCCAAGGGAAAAATAATTGTGGTGTTTTGTTGTTCTTCCATGAAGATTCCAATATAAATTACCTATCCATTAGAAAATTGTGGGTTCTGGAACTTATTAAGTATTAGCAGAGAAAGGACTTTGTCATCTGTTGGTGTTAGTGTGTCTTTAACTGGCAAGGCTCAGCAGAACCTTCTCCATGTACTTTATAAAGAAGCACTATGAATGGAGGGCTTTCCACCTCCCTCTCTTCACAGCTACTATGTTTTTCCTTCTCACCTTCCTTCTAACTCTATGCCTGCATTTGGCTTGCAAGCCACTGGGAAGCTTTCAGCCAAGAAATGGGTTGAAGAGTCAGCCATGCAATAGACAATTTGTCTCTTTTGGCAATATCTAATTAATCCTTTTATTAGGCTTTCCCACTAATTGCCATAGGTGAGGTCTGACCCTAATAAAAGACATCCCCTTTGGCATGGTGCCTCTACAGTGCCACAACCCAGGTGACAGGCTGGGCCACACTGGATGGAGTTATGTGCGCAGGAATTTGTTTTTGCACTGCTTCACCAGCCACCACTGCAGATGGCAGCCTGCAAGGAGTAATGTAGCATGAAGCCTTCTTCCTGGATGTCTGGCCAGTTTGATTTGGGAGCTGGCACTGTGCTGTGTTTGCTCAGTGGGGCATCCCAATCTTTAGGTGTGTGATGTGCCACTGCAGCCTGCTGTTGATAAAAGGCTTGATACCCTCCAGTTAATGCTTCACACCAATGGTGCTTTTTAAAGATTATCTTGATGATAAAATGCATGACCTTCATATCCAAGAGTTTCATAAGTGCCAGCTATGCCCTCCCATTAGATTATTATTACCAGTTATAATGTCGTGCCATAAATTGTATTAAGACTAGCTGCAGCACTGAGACAGAGCTATTAGTTCTCCCCATCTCTTCATCTCACTGGGAGCCTGTTTCTTTTTGTGCTCACTGAAAAACAGTTCACACCTTCAGAGTTTTCTGCACTTCACTCCGAATTTTGCTCCTCAGCATTTTTTAAGCTGGGTAGAGTGCTTCATCCTCCAAAGCAGCTTCAATTTTCATGATAAAAGCAACTGCTAGCCTTCTGTAGGTGGTGCCAGGTGCTTCTGGCCCATCAGCCAGATGTAGAGTGCTTTCCCTGATGCTGCAAAAAAATGGGAGAACATTCTTTAAACAAGGGTGGGTGGAGGGAAGAGGACGAACTGAAATAAGTGACTGTAACAGTGCTTTTGTATTGCAAAGGGCCCTTGCATGCCAAACAGGAACCTCTTGTTTTTCCGGCCCCCATGTGCTTGAATTAGCTGATGCTAACCTCTCTTGCTGAGTTTTTAAAGCCTTTCCTGCTGAATCACCCAACCTCATCTCACTGTGCATATAATGCAGCAGGGAGGGACAGTGTTGGGTTCAAGAGAGGCCCTGAAACTATAATGAAATGCCTCTGAACTAAGCAGAGTTTGCGTGCCAGGCAAGTTTGAAAAGCCCTTTTGCTGCTTCTGTCATGGGCACATTTCGAAAGGACTGCCAGTATTTCTGTCCCGGGTGATCATCAATTTTTCCTTCCCTGGCTGTTCTGCACAGACTTCTGAGTATTTCTGCTGCTATTCAGGTGGCTGCCAGAGCCTGCTTCAGCTGTTCTTTCTCGGATGGGTATGTCTGATTTGGTGGGTGTTGCAGCAGGCAACACTGACTGCTGGCAGTGGTTGTATCCAGGTTACCCATCTTAATCACTGTGCCTGAAACTCTTCAAACTTTTCTGGGTGTGTGTATCAGACTGCTTTGGCTGGTGGCTTTGGAGCAGTCACAAGCTATACGTTTTCAGCAGGCTCAGGAGGTGCTCAGTATCTCTCCTAAAGTTCTCAGCAGCATGCAATTTTGGGCAATCTCATTATTCTTTTTCTGCCATCAGTGTTAGGTTGAAACCAGTAAGGTTCGCCCTTTCCTTCAGGAATAGCATCCCAAATGGCTGTAGCAGGAAGAAAAGGCCTGTGCTAGGTCCAGCTGGCAGTTTATAGCCCAGGATTTGCCTTTGATATGGTATTTCCAGCAGAGAGTTAATCCTCTGGTCCTTATTCCATGCCAGTTGAATCCTTAGGTGTGATAAAAATAACAGATGCCTGTAAGGCATCTTTTTACCTCTTCAAAAATACAGTCCTTTGGACAAAAAGGGAGGTGTCTGGATATTAACAGAATTGATGCACAGAGGGTGAAAAGCCTCCCAGAAAAGGCTTTTAAGTCCAAGGGCATGATTCTTCCACTCCTACTCTGGATTAACCCTGTATTAGTGGGGATGCTGCAGACCAGGGGAGAGGAGGCTGATGTGGGCTTGCTCCTGAGATAAGACTGGCAGGGTTTGGTCCAACTTCTATATCCCATCTCTCTGCTGGTCTTTGCAAGCTCAGCTTTCTGGCCACATTTACAACTGAGCTTTATGAGTTTTCAGAATGATTTCTAGAGCTGTTTCTGATCAATATGCCGTAGTGGTCCCTCTCTGGAGGATATGTTCTGACATGATATTACCCTGCCATCCGTTCTCTTCTCAGTTTATAGCTCTCCTTAATATTTAAATGGCTTTCTTGCTGCAGTGCTTGTGCCCCGTTTACCCAAATAATCTATAACTCAATGACTTTTAAATCCACTTCACAAGTTGTTATATTCATTATAAATGAGTTGTAGTGCAACCTGCATCACAAGTAGATACTCTCATCTGGAGGTCTGTGCTAAGATCCAGCATGAGCAGCGAATATATTAAACCCATAAATCTCTCCAAGACATATCGTACCATACAAAATCAGATCTAACTATATGCTTTATTCCTCCTTATCCCTTATATTCACCAGCCGCTCAATGAAAATGTGCTACACACACCAGGCAGCTGTTTATGCAGCCACGCACCTTGTACAGCTCCTTACAAGGTTTTGCAAGTGGCTGGCACGTCCAGCAAGGCTCTTTGGAAATGGCTGGTACTGCAGCTCTCTGAAGTTAGTCACGTGAGTCTAACAACTTATACAAGAGGAGTGTTCCAGGCCCTGCAGCACAAGAGGAACCAACATCCCATCCTCAGCTTTAAGCCTGTGACTGGTCTCGTTGGCTTGCTGGCTGTTGTTTCAGAGTTGAAGATGCAGCTTGGTGTTGAGTGGCCATGGGTTCAGACATGCCTCTGCATCTTTGGAGGCTTTATTATTGTCACAGTCAGCCTCATCTGCCCAAGGGCTTTGTCTGGTGGGATTTGTCTGCTTTTTAATCTCAAATCCCAGCTGATTGCTGCACTAAAGCCAGTTTCACAGCTGCTTCATTCACTCCCCAAACACTGTGTATCTGAGAATCCTGTGTAGATGTCACTCTTGAGATTTAACTTTCTTTTTAACTCTCCTCATTTTTTATATTTTTAGCTTTTTCTTTCTTTTTTTTTCTTTTTTTTTTTTTCTTAAAATCTTTTTATTGCCATGGAGTAGTAGCTTTAAAAGGGAATAAAAAAAAGGAGGGAAAGGGAAGAAAAAGGAAATTTGGAGTTTGGAAGAGACTCCCTACCCCATTCTGACAATGAATGTAGGAGAAATATTAGAACTTGGCAATATTCCTTTGCTTGTAAAAGTTGATAGATTGAAATCTGACTGGTTTGCCTTGGATTGAGTAGGAATGTTATTAGTGCATGAAATTCAATGAGCTCTAATGCTATTTAAAAAGCCCTAATGAGAAGGGTGCTTTTGTGTAAAATTCTATTGTTTTTTTTCTTCCTTTTCTGCTTTCTGTATTTGAAGAGCTCTAAAAATATTTTTAACAGCTAAGGAGGGAAATAGACTTTTGTCTGAAGGACCTGGGGGAGGAGAGAGTCTGGGGGAAGGAGAGTGAATTGATTTGGTTGGTAGATTTTACTGTATGTATGCATTCTCCTGTGAACCATTAAATTGAGGAGTTCACTTGGGTTACAGCTGGTGCTAATTGTGATCTGAGTTTACTGACTGGCCTCCTTGTCTTTCCAATCAAGAATCATTGTCTTTCCTGTATGTTGAGATTTTTGTGTGACTTACAGGAAAGTATCAGCTTAAAGGACAAAGAATTGAGATGATCAGTTTTTACAGTGATTTCTTTTCTGTTTTAATGATGTTTTGATTATGCATAAGACCTGGTAAGGAATTATACATTTCGGTTGATTTTGGTGGGATACACTTTCTGCAAAATTTAGAGTAAGGAAACCTTTAATTTAGTTATTAAAAAAAAAAAAATCATGTGGTGGAAAAAAAAATCTACACCAATATATTCTTGTTTTTATCCAAATGGAAATATTTAGTTTGTTGAGCCAAACTGAAGCATCTTGGTTTGAATCAGCTCATTTTTAAATTGGGTCTCTCCATGTCTTAAAAGCTTTGCCCACTGCACAGACCTGGCTCCTTGACTGTTATTTCTGCTTTGATTGGGCTTTGTGGTGCATCATGGAAGTTGTTCCTGTAGAGGCATCTTAGAAGATACGTTCTGGGTATGAAGCCCAACCCACAAAAAAGATAAGATTGATGCACTCACAGACATCCAGTGGCAGTAGGCATCGAGTACCATAGGCTGGCGCAGTTACTGCCAAATAGCCTTGAAGTAAGCAGTTTCTGACGACATGTTCAAGTGAGATCTTTCATGGTTTAAATAATCTTTGAACTTAAATCCTGAAGAGAGCTTTGATATTTTAGTTTTTTCTCCAGCTCAGAGAGAAAACCAATGAATGATCAGAATTTCCTGCAGAATACTAAATCTGCTTATTTTTTTGGTTGTTTTTTTTTTTTTTTTATCCTAATACTACACACACTACTACCACATGCAAGCAAAATTGATCAAAACCTACCGCTTCAGATTTCTACATTATACAATGTTATGCCCCCTTTTTTAACTATTTTAAAGCATTTCAGCTCTAAAAGCTCGACATGTCCTTGCACAGAATCTCCTAGGACAAGAAACCCCAGATATACTATTTCCTTCTTTCTCATTAGTCTCTTACAATAAAGTATTTTACATCAACAGAGAGAACAGCCTTTTTTAAACTGCAGTAAATCTGATGACAATTTACTTTATATGAAGTCTTATGTAATGCGCTGTTTATCTCCTGGGTAGAATTCCTCTTTGACTTCTGACTTAGCTGAAAGTACAACTAATTATTCCTGTAACAGGGAAATCTGCCTTTTCTGCAAGTGCTCCCACCCCTGTGTTTTCATGTCTTGCTTCTGCGACACTGCATGGAAGGGAGATAGCACTATTTCTCAATACCTCCTATAGCAGCCAAAAGCTGGATTTTAAGGTGGATTTTGCTTGCAAATCCAATATGCAGGTTTAGCTGAAAGGCCTGGTAGCCTGGAAGTATTCCAGTTTGCACCTTCACAAAGCCTGGCTGGGCTGTGTCCCAGGGCAAGGAGAGGAACTACTCCAGTGTGAGCTGAAAACTCTCTACATCTTGTGGCTCTGAAGCTGTTTGCTCAGCTAAATCTTTCCTAGAATAAAGCAAAAAATGGGTCCAAGTCATCAGACCTGACTTGTGCAGAACCCAGTCAGGTCACTGGTGGGGCTAGTGTGGCAAAGTGCTGGCAATGGTCTTCCGCTTTTATCTCCAGAAGAAGTGAAGGAAGCTCAGCATCTTGCAGGATGCAGCCATTATACATATCTCATGTGACATTGCTCATGGCATCGTGCCATGAGATCGTACCATCACAGATCAGCAAATAAGTGTTACTACTAATGTCCAGTAGTGGTTTCACAGTTTCATAGTGAGGAGGTTTTCCAATAGTGCTTATTTTCTGTTTTCAGATGCTCTGCTCTGGCTGCCCAAAGCAGAAGTCCTAGAATACTTTGCAAACAGCAGATCTTGCAGCATAGTATCTCCTCTTTGAAAAGGATGAAGTCCCATAAATCATACAGAAGATACTGGTCTTCACAACCATCTAGCTCAGGCTACAGACCTAAGAGAGGAAAAATAATCAGCTCAGTCTCTGGATGCCTCATCCCCAGAATTAACTCTTCAGGTTTTCATCATTATCTCTTGGATCTTTTGCAGGTTTCTTTTTTCCAAGTTCAATTAAGAGAAAGCTGAAAAAGAAGCTTTCATTGCACTGTCAAACATCTTTCTGTATACATTAAAAATAAATGCCTCTCTATATAGTTTGAAGTTCTAGTATTATTCTATTAACCATGTGACATCTGCATATTGGCACAGGTTTTCATACCCTGGTAGCTCTCAAGGGTCTCTATACCACTGTTATATTGCTGGCACAGACACTTTTCTGGGGTAACTGGTACACAAGGGCAGTGCTATATTAAGTGCAACATATGCTAGAATTCAGAAATGGAAATGCCTCATCATTGCAGTAAAAGCACTAAGCCAAGGCTTAGTTAGCAGCTGGGACACAATATAAAAATAGTAAACCTGGGTGAAAAGGGCTCACAGGAGAAAAATGCAATAAAAGAAGCAGGAACTTCAAATTTTAATTTTCAAAACTGACTGGGGCAAATATTCTTGTACAGATTTTTCATCAACATAGAAACAATGGACCCCCAAAATGAGTCTGTTGAAATCGTCAGTGAGAAATCTCAAGGGTTTTGGCTGAATACTCTTGTTCTCTTCTGAAGTGGCTGTTCTTTTTCAGTTAAAAATGGAAAATTTCAAGGAAAGAAGATGCTTCTTTTTGAAATCTGCTTTTCATCCAAACCTCAAGTACAAGCAAAAGGAGGAAAACTTCTGAGATTAAATTTCTACACATTTTAAAATTATAATTATTTTTTTTAACACAGTTATTTGTAGAACACATTGCTAATAATTTAGAATTTTTTTTGGTTGGGTGAAAAGGGTAAATATGTTCCAGAATAATATCTTGTTGCTCTGGTTTTGGCTGAGATGATAGAGATAATTTTCTTCCTAGAGGTTGGTGCAGTGCTGTTTTGACGTTAGTCTGAGAATTATGTTGATAACACACCAATGTTTTAGTTGTTGCTAAGTAGTGCCTACCCTAAGACAAGGAGTTTTCAGTCTCTCCTGCTCTGCCAGTGAGGAGATGCATAAGAAGTTGAGAGGAAATGGACAGGACACCTGACCCAAGCTAGCCAAAGGGGTATTCCATACCACAGAATATCATGCTCAATATATAAACTGTGTGGGTTTGGCTGGGAGCCACTGTTTGCTGCTCAGGCATGGGCTGGGCATTGGTCAGTGGGCGTATTGTTTATCACTTGTGTTTCTTCGGTTTTATTACTCTCTCTCTTTTCCACTTTTATTATTATTGTTAATGACTAAACTGTTCCTATCTCAACCCATAGGTTTTACTTTTTTTCCCCTCAGTCCTCCTCCTCAGCCTACCACGGAGGAGGGTGGGGGGTGGATGACTGGCTGCATGGTACTTAATTGCTGGCTAGGGTTAAACCATGACATTTGTTAGAAATCTGTGTCACATCAAGAAGAGAAACATCTTCACTGAAATAACAGTAGATACTCAGGGAAATTGGAGATAGGGACCAAACTGTACTATCACTAGACTGAATGTGGAGCAGGGGACTGGGGACTTGCACCTCAGGAAGGATATGGAATGGTTCAAGCATGGCATTATTTTCCTTTGCTCTGTAGGGATATATCCAGTTTCATAATGGTTGGACTTGATGATCTTTCAAACCCAAATGCTTCTATAATTCCCAAATAATTCTATAACCAGAATCATATGGGAATCACAGCTGTGTGCCATGCTGCCCCGCCTTTGGGCCTTTTCTGTCTTTGGGATGGGTGCTCTGGTACTTGTGGTGTATGTCAGAAAGAAGCTAGCTCAAAAAATAGTTGTAGGCTAAATCCAGCCATCACTGGTGTGGCTCTGGTTTGCAGTAGTCTGTGGGGTAGACTAAGTGAGCTTATGGCCTTAAATCCTTGAAAAAACAATGATGAGCCTTTTGGGAGTGCATGGAGTAGGCTGCAAATTGGCAAGGCTGAAGGTGTGTAGAAGAGAGTAGCCTGTGGGCATGTGGAAGAGCAGGGACTTGGCAATCACAGAGACTGGGAAAATAAAGTCTTTTGGTTGGGAAGAAATTTTTCTGTCTGAGGGAGGGGCTTGTGGTCAGGGAGAGCACAACAATCATCTGTGAGCAGTTGAGCTGTCTGCTGATTGTATGACTGTGCTGACCCCAGTGAGCTTCTTCATCCCCATATGGCACCAATGGGCAACACCTGGGGTTTGACACACTGGGGATTGGTTTAGGTTCTCAGGATTCAGCTAATCAGTAGTTTGTTGTTGAACTGTTAGCTCAATTTAATATTATGACATGTAACTCCTCAGGATTCTTCATGAATTGTTGGCTTTTGTAATGCCTTACCTTAAGGTGCTACTTGCACAGGGTTCTCCAGGTAGCTTTTTAGAAGTCAGCTCCTGCTTAGAGAATCCAGCTTCTTCCACCCCATGGCTGTGTGGTACACTGGATCAGATAAATCAGTTAAAAATCCCTTCACTCCTCTTTCTTGACAGGGTTGTTTGTATTGGTGATCATTCCTTGACCACTGCAGGGCCCTCATGTGGGCACAATCAGGAGTAAGGATCCAGGGGCAGACGGTGGCAGAGTCTGCATAGCCACTGCACTGCTCATACTGTGAAGTTGTAGGCCTAAAAAAGATATTTAGGTTATTCCCTCAGAAGTGCTGTGAGTGACAAGAACTCTTACAATAGCTGTACCTCTCTTTTTTATACAGCACTGCCTTGTTTAATGCTGTGTGCTGCCCAGAAATAGAGTCAATATGGGCAGCCTCTCTTAAGGCTACTGGGTATCTTTCTTTGGAAGGTGGTTATGTGAGTGGCTCAGCAAAAAATGCTCTTGAAACAGTGACAGGAATTTTTAAGTCTTTAATATACATTTTTAAAAACCCTTTTGTAGAAAATTGTAGTTTTCATTAAACTCTTTGGTCAAAGAACCAAATTAGGTTGGTTGTTCTTTGAGTTTTAGGTGTTTCTTGCATTCCCATTCTTCTGTGCTTTTCAACAGCAGTTCCAGCTTCTCACTTACCTTCTTACAGAGCTTTGATGCTTTATACGAAATATAGCACATTTGAGGATCTGGCATTGTATGCAAGTGAATAAAAAAATCCAGCAGAGTTCCTAACAGGACCTACAGCATCTGTTCTTGGCCAAAATACTCTTTTTCTTTAAAGTTTTTAGGTGAAAGAAAAAAGACATTCACAGTAAAATTTTAATGAATGGTGGGTGGTAACTGCTGCTAGCAGTTTCTACTTGAAATTTTGTGCATTTGTTTTTGCTTGTCTACTGGTTTTCTGTTGCATTATTGAGTAAAAGGACATGCCATGGCTGGTGGGCAAACTCAGAAACCTGACTCTAAGGCTGGGCCTTTTCAATGTCAGAAGACACTGGTGTTTTCTTGTTGGGATATTCAGCTATTTGTTTATTTTAAAAGTTTCAAGCATGACCAGCAGGTGCAACTTTTCTGATAGATTTGGAAGTGATGCTTCACTGTGGCACCAGTTTGCAGTCTGAGACTTCTCAGTTATAGCTGTTCTTGTGCAAACTGGGTTGATGATACTGTTTGATTTATTTTCTTTCTTTGTGTCATCAGCATTCACCCTCTTTTCACAGCAGTACCAATTCTTCCAATACATATTTAACAACAACAACAAAAAGTCTGTAGATTTGCTGGATCTGACCGGAATCATGTGGACAGTGTTGACCTGGCCCCTGTCAGTGCCACTGTAAGAAACCTGGCGTTTGCTAGTGGTTAAGAAGGAAAATCTTTCCTATGTAAGCTGAACAAGCTGCTTTGACAGACTGCTTGTCAGAAATGCTGCTGAGAACATTGATTTAATGCTCTAGATGATACCGACAGCCCACACACCTGACCTGAAACCTTGTCAGCCAGGTCTGTCCTAAGAGTCACACAGGGCCAGTAACCTGAGAAAGGCTGAAAACACAAAGCATTCCTGTGTGCTATGTAAGCCTTCTCCTGGTCTTGGAGAGAGGCATTGGGGCAACTCTGGCTTCTGCTAATGGTGAATCTGGTAGGAGCTGGTCACAGCTTGATCTTTTCATTCTGGTGCGTTGCTGTGGGTATCATATGAAAGTGTGCCTTGAAGAAGCACTTAAAGCAGAAGAGGATAGTAACTTTGTGAATTAATTCAAGGATGCCCTAAAAAACCTCCCATCAATGGCATCATCCTGCTGTGTGATATCAGCACAAAGACCAGTCAATGATCTGTCTTGCTGAATTTGCAGACAGCTATGTTTCACCAGACCAGCTCTGCCAATCCTTTGCAAACATTGATGTGCAAGGGGGGAAATGAGGCACATGAAGACAGTACTATTGTGGAGAAGTCATGACCTTACTAGCCTCTGGCCCTGTATTCATACAAACAATACTGTGACCAAATAGGACTACAGCCTTCAACAGATGGAGAGTCAATATTACATTGCTGAAGGATAATATATTAATTTCATTTACACAGCTAAGAAAATCCAGAATACGTTGGTTATAGTGAACATATTCTGCCCTCTAAGTTGACCTCTCAAAAAACTTTAACAGAGCTATATAAAAAGTGAGAGAGAAATAGTAGATGCTCATCAAATTAGGAGAAGAAATTGCCTGAAAATGGCATCTGGGGAGACCAAGCTAGGCAATTTTTAAATAATAGAGTTGGAAACACAATGAAAATAGCCCTATCAAAACAGAATATATGTGACAGAATTTTTATAAAGCTTCACAAGGCTTCTTTCTGCGAATATAATATGCAAGCTGGGAATATTGGATTCAAAATAATAAAAAGCTCCCAGTCAAACTCTGTCTCATTGCAATGAGCTGCAGTGGCTTTAAGCAGATGCTAAGAGGTTGCAAGCAGGTGCTTAAGCAGTCTTACATAAGAGATAAATATGATGTATCCGCATGCAGTAGAAGCACTTTTAGGATAAAGAAAATCTTCCCAAAAAAACCCAGTAGAGGTAAAGCTGGAAGTTGTGATGGATTCATTAGAGGCTACTACATGAACTACAACATAAGAGGCCAATTAATCTCAGGGTATACAGTGAGTATATTACAGGATCAAAGACTTCTTGCATTTGGAAACTAAACGCAAGGTTAGAACTGAAAAGGCTAGGAGTAAGGAAGATCCTTGGAGACAACAGCCCCCAGGTACTGGATCCAGCCGCTTTCCACAGCTGTACCCATGATTTTATCGTGTGCCAAAGAACTATTTGCAGATGCAGTCTTACCAAAAGGCGAGACAACACTGCACAGGGCAGGCCTGAGTTATGCACCTATGAGTTGCACTGTATGACTACACACCCAGTGTGTGGTCTGGATTGCTACACTAGACACAGTTTACTGCAAGGAGGACTTCGGGCAGTGTGTGGCACTAAAAACATCTCTGTAATGGTTCTGCTTGGCATGTGTGCATGCACACACACACTTGCATGCTCCTATGATGAACAGAGATGTATGTGGGCTGGCTTTCCCAGCCCCATGTCTGACTGCATAGTTAACACATTTCAAGACCAATGCTTGTGACACATCTACTTTTTCATAGAATATTTCCCAAAAATAAAACAGAAAGTTTAATCCTTCCCCACCCCAACCTGTTTTTTTAAACCTTCTCATATGATGTCTCTTTGTGCTGTAATTTAGGATCTGTATAAATATATTCTGCTGTAAAGGGTGATAATTACCACGCCCACACAATTTTACAATACACGTATCTAATTGTGGTACAGTTATTTGTGGCAGCCAAGCACTGAAAATATACTTTCATTGTATGCCTCTAAGCAATGATAAAAGAGTCTTTTTATTGCTACCTGAACATATACTTTCAGGGCACTTTTATTTCACCTAACTAATCTGCTTTTATATTTTTCTTTTTGTATGGCTTTCAGAATTTCCTGTCTGCAATTAAAAATATAGATAATTAGTAGGGACGTAAAAAGACTCTCTGGGAATGTCTTGGTAGTGTGCCACAGTGTCCTGCGGAGATGCCTATGCTGACCCAAAAAAGGTGAAAGACCTTCCCATTGGTACAGCTGAAGTAAATTTAGATATTGCCATTTCTTGCAGGTCAGCCTGGTCAGGGCAGAACCTTGACCAAGGCAGGGGGGATAGTCAAGGTCTATTTTTCCATCCTTCTATATGTGCTTTGCAGAAAGAAAAGCCAACTCCTCCACTCTCATTCCTAAGAAGCATCAGCCTTTTCTACAATTTCCCCGTACCCTCAGAGGTTTTACCTCCACTGTCCAACAAATTAAAGCTCCCACATCCAGGTCCCTTGATTGCCAACACTCCATGGGGAGTGTTGCTCTGGTCTGAAAAAGGCCTTCGAAGGCAATCTCAGAGGCTATTTCTCTTTAAATTTAAATGCTAGTGTTGTTCTGGGAATGGCTTGCCCCAGGGTCTGTCACCTACAGGCAGTTCCTATAGTTTCACTACAAGCTGTTTCCTTATCTCTTCTGAGTTCAAAACCTGATCTATCCAAGCTCTCCCTGCCTGTGCCTGTGAAGGGCAGTTCAGTTCTAAATCATCTCCAAAGACTGTAATTACCAGAACGTTTCAGGATTTGCTGGAGAGTGAAGCCTGAACCTGAAACTCTCACACCCTTATGCAGTCTTAGCTCCCAATATCTAGGATGTCTCAAAGGCTTATGTGCTGTGTCAGAGGCTTTCACCATCTGAGCAGACTGTAGTTTGCTTGCCGCTTGCCTTTTGCAAGGGGGAAGAGTACATCCAGTGCAGTCAGAGGAAGCTTTAGGTCAGATCACCAAGTCCTGTATCTGATGGTGTGACTGTAGTCATTTTTGACTGTAGGCAAAAAAAACAAACATAATTTAACAAAGTCCTTACTGAGTCAGAGAGAGACCTTGCCTCTCTGTTCACTGGAAGGAGATGGAGGGAAATGGATGTGACACCCCAGAGAGTGATGTCCAAGGGATGTGTACTCCTGCACAGTGCATCAGGAGATTCTGCTGGGTGAGACACTGGGTTTTAGCAGAGCATTGCCTCTGTGCTTTGAGAGATTTACCCTCTTGAGGTTAAGCTGCTGCAATTTTGACTGTGGAAGGAAAACCCCCCAACAGTTCAAAGGCAGAGTTTCAAAGTTGGGCCCATACATGGGATTACAGAATAAAGACTGGGGCTCGGGGGGATAGGCTGGAAGAAGGCATGGAGAAAACTGGCACTGAAATCTTGCATAATAGCCTGCTTGGCAGCCAGCAACGGCACAGACTGCTTTCGCTGCAGCATGCCTTGTGCTGGGATGTCAGAGCGTGCTTTGAGCCTTACCTGGGGATGTCCACATTTCAGCTTTGTGGGTTAGAGCAGGCCTTTGCCAGTCTTTATCTCCTTCTGTCTCTGGGGTCTTTTGCCTCACTCTATTGAAGGACCTCAGCTTAAAAAGAATGCACAAGCAAAGCCTTTAACTGTCAAAGACAGTGAAGGGGTTTCAGTGTACCCTGCTCCCCTTGAAAGGACACACATACTTACACCCCCTGACAGCTCAGAAACCTCTGCCCTGGTGCTGCTGTGGGACCTGGAGGAGCCCTGTAGGTTTCCAGCACGGTAGCAGTATTAGGACCCTACCGTCCCTGTGCGCCCATACTGTCCCTTGAAGGGTAACCTGCACTTCTCCTATGACTAAAGCAGGGCAGGATCAGGCTGCCAAGTTCCTAACGGCACAGCTGCAGCCCACATGTCTCCTGTCACAGCTTGTTGCCAGGAGACAATTAATTTAATTGCCTAATTTGAGGGACCAGGTGGAGAAGCCTTTTGGAACCTGTTCCCTGTCTCTGACTCTGGTCCTCTCCGGACAGTCTAGGTTTCACCCTGGATTGTTCATGTCCTCCTAGACTTCCAGCGTGGATTCTAGCATCAGCCCCTCCAGGGTCTTCACCTCCCTGTTCTTCCAGCACCTCCTGAAACCAATTTTTAAACCACCACTAACAGTGAATCTTTTCTTCTGGAACTCTGCTGTCTACCATACCTATTCCACATTTGTTATAATTATAAGTTTATGAAGGGGTCACTGAAGCCCAGCCCCAAGGATTTTTGTTGCACAGTCACAGAGCAAACTTGCAAAACATCAGCCTGATGCAGCATCCCCTACTGTCTTTCTGATACAATGACAGTAATAACTTTGTTGGTAGTCTAGCTGTCTTCATTGATTAATTTAGATTATTTTTGAATAATCTTGCCGCACCTTTTTAATGTCCTGTCTAATATTGATTAGGAAATCTTGAGAACATTAGTTCATTGGAGGTAAGCAAATATGACAGAAGCGTTGAAGAGAGATATGTCAGGCATGCCACCAAATAATAGGTCAAGTATTGATTTTTGTCTGTCTTTAAGCCAAGGTGAGCCAGGCCACACTGAATGAACAGTTGGAAGCATAAGGAGACTGCAGAAACTTACTACTTCAGGGGCTGTTAACGTTTGACTCCAGCTAGAAGCAATGCTGTAGTATCTAGGTCAGCAGTGTGGTATAAGGTCCAGGACACCACGGTCACTGCTCAGTGACAAAGGTGGCACATCCCTTGGGAAATACAGTTAGGTGTCTACCAGAGCCCTTCCCCAGAGCTTAACTGGAAATTTTTTTTTCTCTTTGAGAAAAAGATGCTGTTGCTCCTTCTTTGTCATGTGGGTCTGACCTGACAGTTGAGCTTGGGGAATGCCAGTTACCCTTGCTGGTAAAATAGGTGGCAAAGTACCACAGACCCTGGTGTGGTGCAGGTGCAGAGCTGCCCAGCACTACGAGGTTTTAGTATCAGCAGGGATAAGTCTGAAGGAGGCTGGGAAACCTTCCCAGGGTAGATACACAGTATGTTCACTCAGAGTTGCATTGCTCTACTTGTGCTGTAAGACAGAGGACCCAGGTGTCCTGGCTTTCGTGTCTGCTCTGCATCCCTTATAAGTTATTGAGTGATTGAGAATTGAGAATATCCCTGTGAATATTCTGATTTGACAAGTACATGCACAGATAATAACAGAAAGCTTTTATTATGGAAATAGAGATCAAATTAAAAAAACCAAGAGCCCTGTTTATTAAAACTTCGGTTGCACTATAATATGTTACATTTGGTGACTCACCCTGAGAGTCACTGGGACATGCATGCTAATGCTGCGATACAGTAGGCTGGGTAACAAAGAACAAAAGATCATTCCAGTTAGGAAAATGACCAAAACAGCTCTGCTCATCCACTACCTGCATCTCTGTCATGGCTATTACGCACAGCACCTTATCTGTATCCCTAATCTGCTTAAATGCATGACTCATGCACCAGGCCCATGCCAGAAAGATGACAGCAAGAGATCTGAATGCTGGGGCTGACAAGCCTGCTGAGCCTACTTACCAGCAGGCAGTGGACTGAGAGAGCCATGTCCATCAGTCCTGGGGCTGAAACCCTGAGCCAGCAATGACGTGTCAATCCAAGTGCTCTGGGCATCTCTGCTGAAATGGCAGGGATGTACTGCAAATGAGATCACTGTCTCATGCTTGGGCTCTAGTCCTGGCTTGTGGATGTCCGGAAGGCTCAGACTGGTGAGGGAGCATTTCAGCTGGCAGCTAAAGCATGCTCTGAAGGTGCAACTATATTAAAAGTGTTAAATAGGCTGGTAGATCCCTTCCCTTCTCAAGGCAAAGCTTTGTTTAGTTGAAGAAGCTGGTCCTACCATCTCATAGGCACCCAGTAAATGCAATCTATATAAGTGCCATTTATATGTGTACAGCCTAGACTGGCTCATGCCTGCCTATTACAAGGTGTGAGGATCTGTTTCTCATCATCTTCAGGAGTGAGGCATTGCTGGAACCCTTCTTTGATTCCTTTACAAATACTTGAAACCTGCCAAAGCACTAGGATGGCACAGAACTGCTAAGCTCCTTTAAGAAATAAAGTGAACACATGGTCCTGAAATGATAAACAACCAAAGCTTGTCACTAACAGGGGTTATAGGGATCCTTCATTCAGATGGCTGCACTGGGAAAATGGAGTGTCAGAGGTGACAGGAACAAGACAGCGGAGTGAATTCACCGACTGGGACCTGATATTGAGCTGCTGCATAATCACAGGAGTATACCCACAGCTGTCCTCAGGTGGTAGAAACTCACAGTGGAATATCTTGTCTTCGTTCCTTGCAACTGCTGGTTTTTTTAACTCTGAAGTTTGCCTGGCTGAGAGATGTCTGTGTGGATCAGGGCTGGATGATGCTAATGGAGTGTTGCAATATCTTTTCCATTGAGTGACAGGCAGCATATGAATCATCAGCTGGTACTGAAGGGGGGCTACCATCTCCTTCAGTCTCATTTCCCCTTTGACAGGGCTCCCCAGGGCTTGTCATACATGAGGCTTGTATAGCTAAGGCCTTACTCTTGGTTTTATCCTGGGAATTGTAACTGAGTAATTGCTAGATAGGATGGGGAGATAAACATCTTGATGGCTCTCAGGAAAAGATCCAAAGAAGACTCATAAAAAGAGCTCTCCTAAAAGCCAGGTATTGCAGCACCTAAGTTCCAGGAGCTTGGCCTCAATGCTGCAATTCAGCATTTAGTGTGAGCAGCCTGTGGGGCCGAAGGAGGGTCAGCCCCAAAGGAGTGTTTAGCAGGGAGATGTCTTCCACCTGCAGAATGGGAGCACAAGGGAGGAGCACATAGCTCTTACAGTGAGGCACGAGAGGAATACCGAGGACTTTGTTGCCTAAGTAGTTCTCCAGATCTGCCTCTTGGCAAAACTCCTGCTTATTTTAGAGAAGTTGGGAATTTGTTTGTGCTCTTCGTTGGTTTCCATTTTGGGAATCTTGCCTTCACCCTGCAATGGGCAGAGGCAGCTAGATAAAATGACCAAACTGTATTCATCTCGACCACGATTTTGTAGGAGTGTCTCAATAAACAGGTAGCTGCTTACGTGCTGTTCAGAACTTCCAGCAATTCTGTCCTAGAGACATCTTTAGGTGTGTAGATTCTGACAGGGGTGCTGTCTACCTGCCTAGAAATTCTCCAGGAGCTGTCGTATCTTTGGTAGTTTCAGCTACCCCCATGGCACGAGAGCAAAGACCTTAGTGGCTACTGCCTGTGAAGAAATGGTAAATAACCATCCCTTTCTCACTTCTCTTTAGTGACTGACCCTCTCCCCCTATTCCTGCAGAGCAGGGCTGAAAGTGCTGCTGCTGAAAAGCTTGTCCCTAGTTTATTCCTCAAATAAACCCTTTCATTAATCAGCTGACCTTTTGGCCAAGCTGTCTTTCCTTGGGGCTTGGCAGGAACTGAGCTAGAAACTTGTTTAACTTGGTGGAAGGGCTCTGCAGTAAGAGAAGTCTGGTGAAGCTGAAGGGTGCTGGGGGGTGTTGGCTCCCTGTTGCAGGCAAGCAAAACCTCACAACACGTCAGTCTGCTCCTAACAGTTTGTTACCTCCCGATGTTCATCTACTTAGACTTTAGCCCTCTTCACTGGGCAAATGGGAGTAATTTAGTCATTATTTCCAGCAGCAAATTGACTCCATTAGAGTTCAGCTGACAGATGCTCCAGCTGCTAAAGGGGTGGGAGCGGTGCTGTTTGGCTGCTACAAATTAGTCATCTTCTTGATTCTGGTTTGCCTTTACTGCTCTACTTTCCCTCTGCCTCTTTTACACTCCTTGGTCTGATCCTTTTTTAACCTTTTCCCAAAGCCCTGGTCTCTTTTTCATTCCCATGCATAATGCCACATTGACAGGTTTGTCAGCTTTGCTACCTTGTCTTGTGCCTCTGAGCTCTGTCTGAGATGATCTCCTCTCAGGCAGTGTGTAATGCAGTGGCTGCATACATCTGTCATTAGCTGGGTCCTCTTTGATTTGTACCATGCAACTCCCCTTCCCACCCTCCAACTTTGCTTCACAGCAAGTGGCAAGTCTGAGGGAGGGGGCAAAACCACCCCTCCCCTTATGGTAAATGCATGCATGGGCACAGCTACCACTAGGGCTTTGTGTCCAGGAACAGAAAGTGACTGTTTTGTGTTATATTGACCGTTTGTCAAATCCTTAAACTCCATCTGTTTAGGCTGAAATCCTTTTAATGACTCGACATGGACAATTTAGTGATGATTTTTCAGAAGAAAATTAGCTCGTTTTGAACTTTGGTGTGCATGGCTTCAGCTGGTGAAATGTGGACACTAGTATGGTGACATGAACACAACTTTGCTAGGGATCATTAAGGACTAGTAGCCAGCCCCTTCAGGAGAGTACAACAGATGTGATTTTCTTATCTCTGGCACCCCAAGACTCTTCCTCCCAAGGTTTCCTCTCTATATGCTGGAAGAGATGCTGTTTGTTCTGCTGACTGTTTTGTAAGATTATAATTCTGTTGCTAAACACTGGTATTTTTCCATTCTGCCTCCTAATGCTGATGTTCATATGTGTTTAGTGTTCTGGCTCTGGCTAGTTTTTTCCAGCCAGTGTCTAAACTTCTGCCCCTGTATAGAATATGTTAATGCCCCAAAGGGTCAGAGTGACAGGGAACTGCATCTTTGAGATGAAACATTTCAAATCAAACAACTCTCAAAAGCCTTGGCTCTGAGTGAGTTCTGAGCAACTTGTGCATCCAGAGGGTAAAAAAAAAAAAAAAAGAAAACCAAAAATAAAAACATCCCAGGAACAAGAAATCATGCTAAGTGAAAAACCAAAATAACTAAAAGCCCTGTGAACGCTAAACACTTTTATGCAGGCTATTAGTGGAGAAAAAGGCCCTCGTATTTTACTCTGTATCTGAAACGTACAAGTGCCAGCAAACAGGAACGTGGCAGAAGGTGACCTGATTTTGATAATAGCTTTTTTTTCAAGCAGTTGATGTTTTCACTAGTGTATTCTCTGCAACTTGGGAGGGAAAAGATGAAGCAGTATACAGAAATTTGAGGAGATCTGGAGTTTATGGCAGATCTGCTACTGATCTGGGGCTGAACTGGTTTAGTGGAAAGATTAGGTCTCCGAAGTCCTCACTGTATTTGTGGCTGGGATGTGGAGCAAAAATAACCCAGAAAGAATTAAACGGTGAAAATTAGCATTTGACAAGCAAAGGAATTTATCAAGCCTAAACTGAAACACATAAAGCACACAGTAATCCAGAACACCATGGGAAAGGAGACCTAGAAAGAAATGGGATGTTCAAAGAATGTACCACAAAAAAGTAACACACTAAGCTGAACATGCTGTGGATTGATAGCACCATCCTACTGTCCTACTAGAAGATCAGCAAAGCCTGGGATGAGACCTGTCACATCTATTTTCAGTAGTCATATTAGTTCTGACAGTGATCCAGAGTTTGGTGGCATAAATTTAAGTAGTTTGCAGTGAGTGCATATTGCTACTAAGTCCAATTATCTGTCATTCAGTGGACTGAACGGAACCAACCTCAGTCCAGTAAACTATCTGCTAAGCTAGGTTACAGGATGAATCTCTGGCCTGGCTGTAGTTTGGTGAAGCACCACTGGCACAGCACAAGCTGTCCCCTGCTGAAAACAGGGATGTTAGACACTGAAAGTCAGTGGCAACTCTCATCTATAAACAGTGCCAGATAAAGCAAAGGAGATAAATCTCCACATTACACTCAGTGTAGTGTAGAGCCATACATGTAGCTGGCACTTTGTGAGAAGGATGCTTTGAGCATCTGAAATTAGAAACAATAGCTGCAAACCCACCAGTGTTACGAAAGCTGTCCCCATAGCTTGGTGCTATTGTCATTTAGAACCATGTGTATTCAGAGTAATGGGAAACAACTCCAAATCCCAGGAAGAGTGGTGAAAAAGGGCACTGAAAAAGTATCAGATACAACAGCCATAGCAAGCTGAAACGGCTGAAGCTTGGGCATGATATGGGCAGAACTGATGGATTTACTACTGCTGGGAAACACTTGTGTTGATATTTCAGGGTGATCCATGGGTACATGCTAGAGATGCCAGAGAGACTGATTTAATGTGGGCTGAGGAAGGCAGTGTTAGATGTGTATTTCTGAGAATCTCTCTGCCCTTCAGAGCTATTTGGAAGCCTGTGGTGTGCTCAGCCTTTTGCTACACAGAGCTGACGTGTTTGTGTCTGCCACAGTCAACAGATGGCACAGCTTTTGGTCCCACTAGTTCATGTTTTAGTGTCCTTTTCCAGAAAGCTGAGCTAATTCACCATCTCTGCCTTGGATGCAGCCTCTGGAGAGAAATGGAAGCTTCTTTATTTCTACTTTATAGTCGACTTTGGCTGTTTTGGGCTTTTGACATGTGAGCAAAGGAGAGGTAACAATACATGTGGATTTGCAGGTTGTTATGCATTTCATCAGGCCATTGACAGCTGATTGAGAAGGGTTGTACACAAACTGGGGTTCTTGGGGTTTTCCCTGGGGAAGGACTGGGTTATCCTGAAATGGAAACTACTCCATGAGTCAGAGATCCTTCTCTGTGTCAGAAATTGATTAAGTGTTGACCAGTAATTTCTGATGTCCACATCACAGGTTTCATGCCATGAAATAAAGGCCCCCATAGTCTGTTCTGAACTGAGCATCCCCTACACTTTTTTGCTGCACATCCTCAGCTTTCATTAAGCTTCATTAAGGAAAACAAATATCCAGCGTTTATATGAACAGACACCTTTTCATTATTGTTGAAGAGGATGAAATGCAATAATTTGTGGCAATTCACGCTTGCTTTATAACAGAAATGCAATAAAAGGCTCAGAGCACTTGAATCTCCTTGTCACCTTCTCCTTAGCGGCCCCAGCACCCCAGGTGTTAATGGGGAAACACCTGGGCTTGTCCTTAGGTTGTTGTTCCTCTCCATTTGTGTGCAGTTACACACATGCACGCACACGCTCCGCACAGTTTAAACAGCTGCTGACAGATAGTTGGGCTATGTATGTGGAGAAAACTCTTTAGTTTGGAAGCCTTTATATATATGTGATTTAGGGGAGGATCTTTCTGTAAATCTTGGAATCATAGAATCACAGAATAGTCTGGGTGGAAAGGACCTTAAAGATCATCCAGTTCCAACCCCCCTGTCGTGGGCAGGGACACCTTCCAGTAGGCCAGGTTGCTCCAAGCCCTGTCCAGCCTGGCCTTGAACACTGCCAGGGATGGGGCATCTACAGCTTCTCTTGGCACCCTGTGCCAGGGCCTCACCACCCTCACAGTAAAGAACTTCTTCCCAATATGTGATCTAAATCTCCCATCTTTCAGTTTAAAGCCATTCCCCCTTGTCCTGTCACTACATGCACTTGTAAAAAGTCCCTCTCCACCTTTCTTGCAGGCCCCTTTTGTTATTGGAGAGATGCTATAAGGTCTCCTCAGAGCCTTCTCTTGTCCAGGCTGAACAAGTGTAACTCTCTCAGCCTGTGCCCGTAGGAGAGGTGCTCCAGACCTCTGAGCATCTTTGTGGCCCTCCTCTGAACCTAATCCAACAGGTCTATGGTCTTTTGTTGAGGGTTCCAGAGCTGGATACAGTATAGCAGGAGTCTCAGTAAAGTGGAATAGATGGAGAGAATCACCTTCCTTGACCTGCTGGTCATGCTTCTTTTGATGCAGCTCAGCATACAGTTGGCTTTCTGGGCTGCAAGTACACACTGCTGGGTTATGTTGAGCTTTTCATTAGCCAACATCCCCAAGTCTTTCTTCTCAGACCAGCTTGTTTATTCAGGTCTCTTCTTTTTCAGCTGAGTGCCAAATAATGAACAAATCATTAAAACAGCTAATCCTTAGCTTTAGATTTCTCAGACCTCACCGTGGTGGGTTGACACTGGCTCATCACCGTGTGCCCACCAAAGCTGCTCTATCACTCCCCCTCATAAGCTGGACAGGGGAGAGAAAATGTAACAAAAGGCTCATTGGTCAAGATAAGGACAGGGAGAGATCATTCAGCAATTACAGTCATGGGTAAGCCAGACTCGATTTGGGGAAATTAGTTAATGAGAAACGAAAGTACCTTCTATCTACTCCTCCCTTCTTCCTGGGCTTAGTTTCACTCTCAGGTTCTCCACCTCTTCGTTTACAGTGGTGGAGGGGACGGGGAATGGGGGTTGTGGTCAGTTCATCACACACTGTCTCTGCCACTCCCTCCTCCTCAGGGGAGGATTCCTCACACTCTTCCCCTGCTCTGTCATGAGGTCCCTCCCACAGGAAACAGTCCTCCATGAACTGCTCCAGCATGGGTCCCTTCCATGGGGTGCATCCTTCAGGAACAGACTGCTCCAGTGTGGATCCCTCCCATGGGTGCAGTCCTTCAGGAGCAGACTGCTACAGCGTGGGTGCCCATGGGGTCACAAGTCCTGCCAGCAAACCTGCTCCAGTATAGAGCCTGCTCCAGTGCAGGCTTCCCATGGGGTCACAGTCTCCTTTGGGCATTTCCCTACTACAGTGTGGGGTCCTCTGTGAGCTGCGGGTGGAGATCTGCTCCACTGTGGGCCTCCATGTGCTGCAGGGGCACATCTGCCTCACCATGGTCTGTATCACGGGCTGCAGGGGAATCTCTTCTCCAGCGCCTGAAGCACCGCCTCCCCTCCTCCTGCACTGACCTTGATGTCTGCAGGGCTGTTTCTCTCATATTCTCTTCCTCTCTTCTCTCCAGCTGCAGTTTCTCCTGCGCAGCAACTTTTTCCCCTTCTTAAATATGTTACACAAGAGGTGCTACCACCGTCACTGATGGCTCTCGCCTTGGCCAGCAGTGAGTCTGTCTTGGAGCTGGCTGGCATTTGCTCTCTTGGACATGGGGGAAGCTTCTGGCACCTTCTCACAGAAGCCACCCCGGTAGCCACTCTGCTACCAAAACCTTGCCATGCAAACCCAGAAAGTTCCAGTGCCTGCTCATGTTCACTTAACCGGTCACTTAACATTGGCAGTGAATAATGTGTGGCTGAAGGGAGAACATGAGTGAGTGATGGTATTCTGGGTCTGGGGAAGGAATGGGGATCTGAGGTGAAGGTTAAAGTGAGCCAATTATGTTATTTTTGATGTGGCACCGTATTAACAAATACTGGGTTGAAGAATGCTAACAGCTCAGTTCTATTTTTTTCTTCCAGTTCCTCAATGGCATTGATCATATATCTTGGCTAATAAGCAATGACGATTTCTGACCTGATGGGAGGGCACTCTGTAACCTATTTTTAAATGTTTTTTAATATATGTATAATGATATATACACAAGCTTAACAGGGGAGGTGCTGGATGAAAAAGAAAGAACTGTAAAAGAACACCCCTCTCCTTCCTCCGTGCTGTATCCTGTACATTTTCATATCTCTTTCGAGCATCTCAGCATATTCTGTTCTGCTGCATCCACATCCACCCTCCACATCCGCCTCCCTCTTCCCTGCTGCAGACACCGCTGTAACCTTGCAGTTGCTACTCGAGAGTCCAGAAGGAAAGAGTTTACCTCTGACTTCTCTCTGCTCCTGGCCATTGGCAGCTCTTCCTCACTTTGCTTTCAGGATTTGCTCTTCTGTTTCAGTGTGAAGGCACTGGCAATGCTAGACACGTCAATCCTCTGTTTATTTACAGGTCAGGTGCAGGACAGGCAGCAGCAATCTGAGATTTCCTATGCTGCATTACACAACACTGACCTCTGAAATGATCCAAACTTTTATGGAGGGTAAGAGGTAGTTGAAACTCTGCATCAACTCAGCCCACAGAATATTATGCAGGATGGCTTAAATGTGCCAAATTGTGCGTTGTGATTAAGTGGAATGGTCCATGATCTATTAAGATCTGAGCAAATTACAGCCACATTAATTAAACATAGGCTCTCTGGTTGAGCCTAAGCCACAGATGGCATCCCACAGATGGAATGACACTCTTGATATTCACAGAGCCACTCAGCCCTTTAACTTCAGCTTGTGCTGATTAGTAGCACAATTTATTTTAGGTGCATCTATTGGCCTCTGCTGAGGAGAGTGCTCTTAAATGGATATCACTGACAAGGGCCCAGGATACAGAAGGAGCAGGGATACTGGAAGCTCCGAAAGTTATCAGCCGTTTAATGCAGCAGGAAGGAAATTGGGCAGGGAGTTTTTACTGATGTTCAGCAGCATTTGGCTATTTGACTGCTTTAGGTGCTGGTTTTTAACTGATAGTGTCTGTGATCTGTTGGAGGATCTTATTAGATCTTCTCATACTGAACGTAGAGCTCTTTTATAACAGAAACATTTATCCTTTGAAGCCAAGTCCTAAAATCATCCTTGTCTCTTCCTCCAGAAGGCTAAAATTATGGCTCACTGGTTTTTGTGCTGTCTTTTTGGCAGCACTTGTGAGAAAGATACATGGTAGCATAGCAGGGTTTATTTAGCTGGAATGGCTACTGGCGAAAACCTAGAGTGAGGCCCCATTCTGTTAAGTACTATCCATTCTTTGTGCCAAAGAGGGGAAGGATTATACAAAATAAAATTTCTTACATATGGCCACGTGGAAACTGATGCATGGATATGAAATGACTTTTCCAAGGTCATGAAAAAAATCTGCAGCAAAGCTAAGACCTAGCACAAGACAGTCTGAGTTCTAGGCCAGCACAATAATGTCAATTATAATTATTAATGTCAAAGGAGGAGGAGGGAAGAATAGAGGAATGACATTTCTGCAAGGAAGAGGATGGCAGGGAATTATTTAACACTTTAAAGCATCCTGACACTGTGTGTAAAGATAAGTGTGGGATTCTAAAATCAAAATAGATTTCTTTTAAAATGCACCATCTCATTTCTAACACTAATTTTTAGTTAGAGAGGTGGGAGGGAATTTGCTATTACTGTCTTTGAAAGAAGGCAGCCTGTTACATCAGTAATTAACAGTGGTGCTGGAAAGGGCTTGCATGCTTTTCCTTCATCTGCTTTAGAGCCTTTTTTTAAATTGTAAGTGGCCAAGCTTGCCTGAAGATGCAGTGATTGTCCTGATAAAGGTTCATCTTCAGAAATAGGTTGAAGGTAGTTTGGAGGCTGTGGTGCAGGTTCTGGCTAGATGGGTCATGGATCAGAGCTGGCTTGTGTCTTCCGGCTTCTGTTGCTAAAAACAGCACTGCCCAACAACCACCACCTTATAATGGCACAGCTCCTGGAAGAGTGGGGAGCACGTAAATGAAAAGCCCTGGAAAAGCTGAAAGCTCACTTTTTTGATGAATAAGGAGAAAAGCAACCCAATGCTTTGGCAACCGTGATGTGGATTTATATGTCTTTCTATAGTCAGCAGTGAGGTATGAAATACTGGGGACAGCCTGCCCATATCTCATGAAAAAGGCATAAACTTAATGTCTAGGGCAAGGCATGGAGTACAAAGATTGGAGGGCAGGGCACTGGAAAGCCAATGCTTCCCACTGGTCCTTTCTCTTCATTGACATCTCTAGGGGACCATCTGCACCCTGTAATAGAAAGTTAAGACCCACCAGTTTAGAACTGTGATGAACCAAGGGCAATTAGTTCTGGACCTTCACCATCTTCAGCTGAATCTTATTTAAGTTCTTTCATGTGGGATGTGGTTGTTCTGGGAGTGCTTTCTTCTGTAAACAGCTGTGGGGAGCCCTAGCTTTCTTTAGTGCAGCATCTGCAGTTGCTCCTCAATTGGCCAGTAATAAAAGGCTGTGCTTTTGTTTGTCATCATGTATACTGGCTTCAAGCCTAGACTGTTGGCCAGGACTGCTCACACTTTGCTCCTTGGCAGTAAAGTTTATGCATTTGAATCCTTCTGTTGAATCCCTTGTGTTTAACTAACTGCTTGCAGGTAAGGTTTTGGTGAAACATCCAGGTACTGTGTTACAGATTTTAGGCAGGGGGATGTACTGGAGTAGTATAATTTTAATGACTTTTTGGGCATTTTTCTCATTTTTATGGGAAGTGTAGGGTTTAGGGAAACTTCTGTTGTCCCGATAAGTTTACTGCCCACTTTGTATTTCAGTGGACTTCATTAAAACATAGGTGAAATTGTTTTGGGTAGGGGCTTCACGTGTAGCCTAGTGGGAGGTTTCTCCAGAGCACTGAGGTTAATAGCAACAGGTATCAGTGTGCAGAGCTGCCTTGGGGCCGGTGGCTGGAGACCTGGTAGCTGAGCTGGAGCGAAGAGTACCCAGTGTCATGGTGGGAGCTGTCTTGACACCAGAGGACAATTTAGTTCTCTCTGAATTTTGTGACTGCTCAGAGGATTTTTTGGAGTCAGGGCTATGAACTTCTGCAGCTTGCATGAAGAAAAAGAAAATTGGAAAAACCTGTTTCAGAAAAAAAAAAATGAAATCTTTTTCTTCCTTCAAGAAACTGAGATTTCAAGTTTTCATTCATATTCTAAATAAAAACTGTGAAATATTTGAGTTCCTAGTAGTAAGGAAATATTAAGTTATGACCTGTTATGAGTGGAACTATGCCTTTTCTTTATTGTGGCCTTGTCTTCCTAGTTAATTCTCCTTTTCATCTGAAATTTTTTAGGTCAGAGCTAGCTGAGTTGGACCAGGTGATTTTCTCTGCTCTCCTGGATGGGAGAGCTTATGGGGTTCCATTAATCCTGTCTCTGTTGAAAGGTCTGTTTTCTGTCAGGATGTTTCTTTGCTCTAGTAAGCTGTTAGGATGTTCTGCTGGACTTAATTCTCTCAGATAGTGAGTCCTTGATACTGATCAACCTGAAGTTCTACCAAGTTATTCAGATACTGTTAGTTAGCTAGCAAAGTTTTGCTTTGAGATATGTTGAAGTCTTTGAAAGGCTTCTCCTGGTTTTATTGGTTATAGAATTAGTTCTAAGTTCATTATTTCCAAAATATGGAACAACGCTGATTTTTTTTTTTAATTTTTTTTTTACACCTCCATCACTTTTGAATTATATAGCTTTCAATCTGAAAAATTTACTTATAACTGTATTAGTATTTTATATGAAATCTCAAAATATAGATTCCAACATAAGACTTAGACATCTTTTCCTTTGGAAAACATTTTTCTGTGCTTTCTTCCTCAGCTTTATAATATTGGGTTATCTGTCCCTTCCCGAAAGTGTGCTGTTGGTATAGCTGGCTGGTACTGGTTATTATATCCTTTCATAAATTAATAGCCTCCTTTGGATTGTACTTTACAAGAACCATGACTGATTCCTTGGATAGGGAGTGGTGAAATGGAGAATGCTGAAAATTTTCCTTCAAAAATACTACTGTGTTTGAAAGTTTTCACCATCTGCTTGCGTTGATACGATAAGGACTGTTGGAAGGACAATGGCAAAATCACCAGTTTATTCAGAAGCAGACGATAAGAAAGGAGAATAAGTCCTTTCAGTGTCTCATCAGAAAACTCCTGAAAACTGGGGGGAAACCAAAGCCTACCTCTTTTTGTTTTGAAATAATAATTTTCATTAAAAAACGCCCAGTCTTGTCCCAGCTCTGTTGATAGCAAAGCTGATTGATTATTTCTCTGTATTGATGGTGCCCTTCCTGACCCTATTTAATTTGGATCCTATGTGGGCATTTATCTTTGTGGTCACTGTGGTTTAATGCTAGTGAATGAAAACCAAAACACGTCTCCTGCGGTTGTCTTAGCATGCTTGCAGCCTCACAAGCTGTTAGGCGCTATCACCTTTGGTCACTAGCTCTTCTGTCTGCCTCAGGACTAGTAAGTGTGATACGATGATGATATCTAACAGCATATGATTATGTTGTTGGAAAGAGGCTTTTCATTGTTTCCTGTCTGGGTGTTTAAATTGTTTTGCTCATGCATGTGATGAAATGCATGAGGCCTTCATTGCTGGTTCCTGCCAGCCAATTTTTGTGGGGGTGTTTTTCTCCTCTTCCAGCATGCCACTGCAGCAGCAGTGTTTACTTTGTAGGACTGTACTGAGTAAGCTCAGCTCCTCGCACAAAAGTCCTTTGCTTCCAGCTCTTGGCTAGAAGCGGATAAAGCCCCAAATTGTGCTATCCATGCTCCAAAGCAGTGGAGTGGAGGTGGGAGTCCAGGGGAGCTGAGGATTTGTTTAACGGCAGTGGATTTGGCCAGTGTGCCAGCAGGAAGTGAGCCTGAGGCTCCCTGCATAGGACGAGGTGCTGAGGAGAACAAGGAGACTGTTATTAAAGCCAGGGCCCTGTAGAGTGAAGGTAGTGCTGAGAGACTTCAGAGAGGAAGTTGTTTTGCTGGAGAAGCTGGCCTGTGGCAATGAGCCCTGGGAGGCTGAATATACCATCAGAGAAGAAGGAATGAAATAAGCTACTGAATGAAGTGACTTTGAGGCCACATGGTTACTCGTTTGGAAGTATCCCCTACAATGCAGGTCTCCTGAGGAGTGTGTGTATACAGAGGGCTATAGAGCCCTTAGCAATACCTTGGCTGGATGTTGTTAAATAAAGTTTTAAGAACCAGAAGACAAAGCATTATAGACTGGAGGGGCTGGGACTGCAAGCCCTCTGCAGCAAAAGGACTCTTTCTTCCCCTGTCTGCAGGCTGCCTAACACAGCAGGAGCCCTGATCTGTCATTAAAGCTCACTCAATGCTAGTTCAGTCTAAGTCACCAATATGATGGTTGACTGGCAGGAGCTTTGGAGGGGGAAAACGGCAATTACAAACTAAATGGAAGGGGGAAATAATGGAAAAATGGAAGTTATAGAACAGAACTGACCACAGAATGAAAAGGGACTTTCTGGAAACGCAATATAGCATCATTACCTTTTGCTGGAAGTACATGAAGAACTGCAGCAGTAGAATATGAATCAGAAAAAGTGATGCCTGCCCGATGCCGGCTGTAGCTCTTGGATCAGATGGTGCTGGCCTTTTGTATCAGCCTATTCTCTGAGTTTTCACAAAAAAATTAAAAGAGGTGGTTCTGAGGAAAATGTGCTGCTATTCTTATATTCTGCCAGTTCTCCTTCTTCCACTTGGTAGCAGCAGCATACAAATACACCTAATTTGATTTTTCTATTGTTTCCTGAAGAAAGGTAGTCTCTACCAACTCCAAATTCCCTGTGGTCTCAAAGTGGATTGGGTAGAGGAGATGAAGTGAATACATTTTCAGTTCTGTCTGGATAGTATTTTATTTCATTTTTCCTTAGAAATGTGTATCCACTGACCCTTCTTTCTTTTCCACCAGAGATCTAATTACCCTGTAGCAGTTCAACATAGTTTTCTATTGGTATTTACCAAGCCATAAGAGCTAGAGATTGAAATAAATCTACTTTAGGCTACATCAGCTGTAAGAATTCATAGAAGACCTTATTTACCGTGAAATTAAACAAGGATAGATACCTGTTTACAATCCTTGGTGTGAAGCCAACAAATGTGTTTCATTACCATGCCTAGAAAGGAAAATGTCCTCTATAGAATTCTTTTTTTACCAAAGTGAAAGAATTTAAAGAAGTAGAATCACTTTACTCCTTTTATTAAATTAACAACTGAAAGGTGGGGAAAAATAGGATGGTTTAGTTAAAGAAAAAACCCAAAACATCTTGGATCATATTTACAAAAAAACCCCTCAACAAACCACTAACTTGTCCCATGTACCTGCACCTTTGGTGACTATTTGAGAAGAAAAGCTTGAAATGCCAACAATTATTCCTTTAAAAAAAGGGAAAAGAAATAAGAGGAAAAAAAAAGCCATTAGCTAACTGCTGTGTGTCAGCTGATGAGTTTGATTAGCGGTGCATTTTGTAGGGTTGTGCACTGTCATTATAATAGCTGATTGTCCCTCGAAAATAAAATACTAGCATGCGTCTGATTACAGAAGTTTAATAATAATAGGTGATAGAGGTAATACATTGCAACTAGGGACAATGAGGGAGCAGTCAACAGCAGTAGCAAAGTACCATCTAATTGTCTATTTGAGGCCTATCTTGTCTCTCTTAATTTAGCCCGTTGGCAAGAATTGTTTTTACAGTCTATTCTAGATATCTGGGTTCAGATAGGTCTTTTGACTTTTCCCACTCTGCCCATGTTTTCCTTAGCATAGATTATTGTAATTTTGAACTACCCAAGGAATTCTTGCCAGCTATACAAACTAGTTATTTAAAAGCAACTGTTAAGCCAAGGATCTTGCATTTTACATGGGCTAAATAAACCAAAAACTTCACACTTTAATCTAGGATGCTGCTACTAGGATGACCCCCCATAGCAGCCCTAAGGGTCTGATGCATAGCTATGCCGTAAACTCAGAGCATAGACTGTTTTTCGGTTGTGTGTGTGTGTAGGCTGGGACATGGGATTCCTATACAGGAACAAAAGCAGATGAACAGTGATAATGCGGGGTGTGTTGGTAAATTATAAGTGTCCTGAAATGTGAGCTCTGCCTTTCTGATTCTCATCCTGATTACCTGCCCATACAGCCTTGGCCTCTACAGCCCCTGACCCTATAATTTTCTAGGTTGGGTCCTGCAGGTTGGCAGCACAGCTGGGTGCAGGGATGCAGGTTAGCTCTGCCCCTCTCTAAGCCAAACAGGCATCAGCTCCCTCCTGTTCAAATACCCCGGAATGGGGTGAGCCCTGCTGAGAGAGAGGACTCATTAGCACAGGCACTGTGTGTGCTAATGACTCTGAATAGCTTTTGGAGGAAGCTCATGGCTTTCCAGCACACAGAGTGGGTGGAGTGCTGTACCTCATCCTATCAGTATCTCCTGCACTGGTCTGGTTTGCTGAGGCACATGCTTCAGTGGGAAGGGAAGAAAAATGGATAGATTTCTAAGTTCTTGCCCGTTCCTTCCACAAACAACCCTTCCCTGAAGCCTGCAAATTTATCACAGCTGAGAGGGAATTCTGTGACAGCTTCTTATTAAAATATTGGCAGCCTATTACTGCTCCTTACAAATGATGCAGATGGATCACCGACCGAAACAGTCCTGAAAGGCAGCTCTGTCTGAGGTGAAACACTCTTTGTCCATCACTGCTACCTGCGCTTTTCTTCACTGGAAAGCAGATATTTTATTTTTTTTTTCCCAAAATTTGCCTACCTCAGCAAATCAAGATCCTGAAAGTTATTTCAGAAGCTTTCTTATCTTTTAACAAATATCTATGGTCTGTAGCTGTCCTGACCTTGAATTGGTTACCTGTGCATTTCTCACATCAAGATTAGATTATTGGGACTCCTTTCTGACAACCTGGCCTGATAAGACCCTGCAAAATTTCCAGCTGGTGCTGAATGCTGCTCCCAGGCTCCTGTAATAGAGATGAGCTCCACATTTCACCCCTGGCCAAAGCTCTGTGTTATTTGCCAGTCAAGCAATAATAACTCAACTTGAAGAGTTCCCTGTTAGAGATGAACTGCACTTTTTATCCATGCTCATACACATGTGTGAGCTTTGAGAGGTGAGATGAAAATGTGGGTAGATGCAGACTGCCCCTAATAATGATAGGAGAGGCACGTGGCACCTAACCTCATACTACCTGCGTTATTGACAGATTATTTGCAGCTCACCTCTAAACAGTATGGCATGAGTCCAGCCTATTTTTTCATATATCTTTTTAATTTCTTCACCTAACAGTAAAATCCTGAGCTGGTATCAGCTATGTCTGTAAGGTGCTGGCTGTCCTGCCCTGCTGACTGATAACTCCTGTGTTTCACAAAATTGGATGCAGGAGACTGCCGCCATCAGTGATGGAAGCAGGAGGTGCTCTTTGGCTGAATGCACCTACAGAGCTAAGCTTGCACACAGCCTGCTTGAGCAGACGTGTATAGATCAGGAATCATCATATGCCATACACTATGGAGTGTTACTACAAACACTGTGAGGCTGCAGGAAACTACAGTACCAATTACAAAATGAGTAGCAGGGGGCCTTTACAGGAGAAAGAGGTGCAGGGGACAGTTGAAATGTGATTTTGTGCACAATCTAATAAAAACCAAGGTGGTGAAGGGCTTCTTTACTTCTTAGCGTTTAGATGTTCCCTTTTTTCTGTATTTGAAGATGTTTTCAGCATCTGCGATTGGTTGGGAAAAGGAGACTGCGTTTTGGTAAGGAAACTGTTGATGCTCTTGCTTGATTCTTGTTTTCTTTAGAACTATAAATTTTTACATTCTTGATATTTGGGGCATGTTGTAGTAGAGAAAGAACTGCATGCTTTCAAAAAAGAAATTATACTCCCTTACCTTCCCCTGGCTGGCCTGTTTCCTTCTTGCTCCAGATAGGCTAAATGAGTGTTTCTCCCCAGAATGGAGGGATTAACTCCTCTTCCAGTCTACCAAGGGGTTGGTGGATTTTCCATCACCAGAAACTTTTCAGACTTAAAGGCAAAAGTGTATTCTCCAGGCTTTTTAATCTTTGATAACTCTAAAATACCAGTGATTGAGACAAGGTAGATGCTTCTCTCCTGTGCCTCACTGGCTCCAGAGGACACCCAGCCTTGACAGCACTGAGCTAGAGGCTGTGTTAGATTCAGTATTGCGACTTCATGATTGTACAGATGCAGGTAGAATGACGCTTCACTGAAATGGAATTTTGCTGTCATATCCAAGAGGGGTTTTATGTTGTTATGTAGCTTTATATTAACTGGGAACTTTTTACCTGCCATTGGTTGCAAAGGTAAAAGTGAAATACCACAGGACTTCATGGAGTCTCTTCTCCTTCATCAAGGTTATAATTCTGCCAGGGAGGAGGGAGTTTGTGTTGCTTTTGTTGTTTGAACTTTAAGAATGGAGAGGGTGGTCAATGTAATACAGATGTTTGTCATTGGTGAGACTCTCCATCCCTTGGGATTACATCAGAGAGCAACAATGTGGTAGGGAGAATTTAGTAAAAATTATGTGGAGGTGCTTCGCATTAGCTTACTTAGGCCATGTTTTGCCAGGTTTTGTTGCTTTCACAATATAGACTTCTCCTAAGTATTAAAAAGACAAAAAAAGAAATACTTCTAAGCATGAGATGAGCTCAATCTGTTTAAAGAAATAATCATGTTTGCAAAGCATATGCACAGTACTCAAAATAGCTAATTTCTTTTTAGCAATGATAGTTCTAGAATGTCCTTGACCTTCCAAAGAGGAGAGGTTTGTACTATTGCAGTGTATAGGATTTTAATATTAAAAGAGGTTAAATAGCAGAAAGTGAAAAGCTCTTTGCTTCCTCTATGGTAAGAAGTGAGCTAATGCCAGCAATATCCATGGCAACTGCAAACAGACCGTCCTGTTCACTTCCATGTTATAAATAAAACAAAAATATTCTCTAAATTACATGCTGTGCCTACATATATTTGCTATCACCATGTTCAGCAGACACTGGGAAATATTTCTGTAAGTATTTGTTAGAGAAGATTACAAGGTTTATGCAAACTAAATAGCCTTGGTGGGCCATGTTCCTTTGAGGAAATAATAAAAATAACCTCAAAACAATACCATCCTTTTCACTGCTGATATTCTCTGAGTTTGCAAATAATTACAAGTGCAAAACCAATAACTTGCTGGCAGCTGGTATAAACAATAGCAAACTGCAGTAGCATAATTTTAAAGAGGAACAAAAGCATTTTTAAAAATGTTAGGTGGTGACTGGTGTTTTGCCTTTGTATTTCAGATGGGACACACAGTGACTGAAAGGATAGATTTGTGTCTTGTTTTTGCACAGATTGCAGTAGGCTAGACCTACATTGTGTGCTCTCACTGCATCTCGTGTTCTGTTCTGTTTTATAAGTCTAAAATGTACGCTACTATAGTTCTCAGCAATTCTTAAGGCATGGGCAAATTTTCATCATGCCTTTTTTTAGGTCCATGAACTTGTCTTTCCCAGGTGTGCAGCTGAAGGCTCAGACGAGGCTTTAGAGCAAGGGATAAAGCTCAAGAACTTTTCTTCAGATTCCTCAGCCTCAGCTCACATTCAGTCAGAGGGCAGGGCCTGCGGGGACGTCTGAGATACTGTTTGCTCATTGCACTACTCCGTAAGAAGATGACCTATTTTTTGAGTGTGGGGTGACCATCACATACGCCACTTCCCAGCCATAGAAGGAGGATTGGAGATGTGAGAAGAGCTTTCTGAGACAGCTGCTTCCATTACCTGCTCCTCGAGGCTGAGGTGACTTTGAAGGAAGAGCCAGTGCTTGTGTACGTGTAAAGAAGGGCACAGGTAGATACAGATTTATTTTTCTATCATGTATTTTCCTTCCTGTTAAACATTCCAAAGGTTGAGTATTAAGCTTGTAAATACAGCATAATAAACACCTTGGCACAGCAGTAAGGATTTAATAGATTCTGTTTATTAGAGATGATTTTTTTTTCCAATTAAAATTGCAGGCAGGGTTTCTAATTACAGTCCAAATTATTTCAAGAGTATTTTGCTCTGTTAAAAATCTGTGTAGCGGACAGTGCTGCACTTGAGTCACAGCTGGGAATCCAGCCAGAAATGCGACCCCCTTGATCCCTCCATTCTGAGATTTTTAAAAGCACAACTGAGGGTGAGGTGGAGAAGAAAATGTCTCCATTTTCTGTTATTGAGTGTTGAATCTTCCCTCATCCCAGGCTTGGCTCAGCCTCCTCAGATTCCACCTTCCCCTTATTTACACTGGAGGTTCTTGCTATTTACACTGAAGATCTCTGCAATGCTCTTGAAATTATGCTGACAAATTTAACTGCTTTTATTGTGTCAGATATAGCTTATGCTAGTCTAGGAGTTTGCACTGATTTTTAACTTTAAAGGAATAGGGAGATGGCTGAGGAGCTCCATTAGTAGTAGTGAAGGACCTTTCCATGTTGCAACATGAAGGCAATGGTAAGAATGCTTGTTGTTTGGCCAAACTGGGGTCACTTTTGGGGCTCCATTGGGTATTCCACTTTTTGTGCAGAAGATGCTGTCCCACCAGTGTCGGTGGTTTGTGCGAGGTGCGTGCCTTCCTGATGCCCCAAGATACCGGCGACAGGGTAGAAGAGGGGCAATATGGCCTAGACAATGCTGCAGGATGTTATCTAGCAGAGCCATAGATGTGCGTGGAGGAAGAAATTTCAAGTGTTTCGCATTCCACTGCTTCCAAACCCATTGTCAGGGCCCTGAAGGAATTAATAAGCCTTAATGGATCTGACCATCATCACTTGGGATACACACCCCTCCCAGGGACTCCTTTTAAACTCAGGTTTTAGCATCAGCTATGCTGTAGGTGAAGCTGCCTCCTGGGTGGGCTTTGGTGCTGTGTTGTAGGTATATGTTTTCATGGTTTGACATCCTGACTGTACACTGTAGGTTGCCTCTAGGCCCATATTTGGCCTTGACTTCTGTCCTGGGTTCAGCTTCTAAATGGACTTTGAACCCATTTTGTAGCTTTGTTTCCAGCTCTGCCTATGCTTCTATCTCCATTTGTTCCTGATGAGTTCTCCTGGCTGGCCCCTGGATCTGATGTGCCACCTGCCTGGTCTTGGACTATTGGTGGATGGACACTTCTACCAGCACCCAATTCTGCCCACCATGTTCAGACTCTATGATACTGTGCCTGTTGGTGAGGTCCTTTCCTGGGCTAGGGTCACTCTTGCCTCCCAGGCTGTTCCTGCCTTGGGGAGCAGCCATCTGTCACTGCTCTCTAATGCTCGCTGTACAGAGGTCTCTGGTCCCATGATCTTACCCATTGTTCCCCAGTTCCTCACTGGAGCGCTGTCCCTCCCAGCTTCGAGTTACGTCTCCTGAGCGATGTCTACCATAAACCAGGACCTCTGTGCCTAACTTCCCTGAGCACATCCACCACAGTTAGAAGGAGTAAGAGTCTCAGATCTCAGCACATGGATTCTCCCTTCCCTCCTGGCGTTATCACTTTTACAAGCATCTGTATGAATCTCTTGCTCTGGAGTCAATCCCACTTGACAGAAGGATATATCAGCCTGCTTGGGCTGTTCCTCCTTTGCCAGGTAACAGTGTTTTGTTACCCCTTACTACAACTATGGAGTTGTTGTCTTTGCACTGTGCGGTTGGGGTGGGTGGAGTGGAGGAGATGTCTGATCTTATATCTGGTGAGATATAAGTAATTGACATGTCTCAGTGGGTATAAGGGGAAAGGAAATAAAAAAGATACTTCAAGCCTCTCTGGTTGCTAAGAGATGGATGCTTCAACTTTGAAATCCTCCATGCACACAGGGGATATTATCCTGGTAAATTGGACTTTCAAATCTGGCAGCAAGGGGAAAAGGTGATGCCCAAAAAAGAGTGCATTTAGGTGATTTGATTTCAAAGACATCTGTTCTCCTTTGCTAGGGAGGCAGGAGGCAGCTCCAGCTAGTGAACATATGTGACCACATTATGTGTAATAAGTTTACTTGTGAGCGTTTTGCTCCTGTGCTTACAGGTTGGCCAGGTGATCCCCTTTCTCTTTGTCTTTCCGGACTGGTTAATTTTTAACTCAGCTTTTGTGTACAAAGCTTGATTTGTAGTCAGGCCATGTGCAGCACTTCCTTTGAAGCCTGAAACAGGTTTGCATGCAGATGGAGTGCATGACTGAGTAGTGGTTTAAAGTTTTATACCCACAGGACCTGCAAGCCTGCCTTGCAAGAGCCTTCCACTGACTGGCGCAAGGGGGCTGAAGCACAAAGCTTGTTCATCTGTAGCATTCATGTCTGGAATAGCAGCTGCCTCCCTTGGTTTCTTTGCTGAAGCTTCTCTGACCATGTAACTTTCTTCAAAAGCACTGTTGATTGCTCGCCGCGTGAAGCTTTAGGAAGGATTCTCTAAAGGGTGCGACCTCTTCAATTTTCTGTGCTTAGACTCTGCATCACATGATGGCAGGGCAGGTAAATGCTAACACCACTGCATTGCTCCTGTCACTATCCCTGTTCAAAGGGGTGCAAGGAAACCTCTGAGACCCTTGTGCTCTCCTCAGTCTGTAAAGTGGGCTGGGAGGTTGATGTGTGCTCCAGACTGATAAAGAGAAGCTATGGTGCTCTCTTACCATTTCCATGCTGCAGGATGTCCTACTTGCACCCTGCTCTGTTGATGTGCTCTGAGCCACAGCTGACCGTGCAGTGCTTGCATGACCTTATTGTGCAAGTTTTAAGGCTTGTGCTTGCAGAGGAGTGAAGAGGGGGATCGTGATCTGGGGCTGCTTGGTCTTGCATTGCCCTGGAGGCAAAGCTTTCATTGACTTGGGGTTTTTGTGTGCTCTGATGAGCAGTGCTCTTTTAGAGAGAAACTCCTAGAGCTGTAGCTGCTAGTGCTTGGACAAATAGTGTTGGCAGTACCAGCTGTTTAGTGGGCAAACGAGTGGTATCAATCTCAGCCATGGCTCACTGAGGGGTGCACCTGAGTCTGGTGTGCTTAATTTGAAAGTATGGAAAGGACCCAGAGTCTCAGAGGTGTCAGCGCGAATTCTGGCACTTGTGCAATATCGAGCACCTACATCGGGTGCAGGCTTTGAGTGCAAAGACTTCACTTTGCTAGGTTTGGCTCAGTTGCCTTCAGTCTCTTTCTTAAAGGTACAGAAGAAGGCAAAACAAAATATATTTGAAATGTAAAATACAGAGAATACCAAACTATGATATTCTAACAGTACCTGTGGTTCACACTCCTTGTGATTGTAGAGAATTATGTAAGAAGATCCACCTTCTTGTTTGCTGGCCCTTTTGAAGGCAATAAAGAAGGTAACAGCGGTGTTTTGGAGGAAGAGGTTAGCTGAGGTGGTCTAGGACTGCTTATGCTCTGCTTCCTTCCAGACTACTGTGCCAAAAGGAGAGATGAAAAAAAGCAACCTGTGAGGAGACTGCTACTTTCATTCATTTTACCGACTGCTACTGCCCCTCACTTGTAGGCCTGCCTGACATTGGTAGTAAAGCCTGTACCTGTTCACTGTCCAGTTTGCTTTTGGGCATACACAAATCAGATCCAGGCTGGGCATCACACCAGAGGTCTTGAGGTCAGGAGCTTATGAGGCCTTTTCTCAGGCTGGTGCTTCAGCCAGCACTAGGGCAGTTGCTAATTTTACCATTACTAAACTTTGGAGATGGTGCCTTTATGTATCTCACAAACTCACAGTAGGTTTGGAGAATGACTAGTACTGGCCATCTAAACTAGATGCTTTCTATTTTATTTGCTAAAAAGAACATAAAAGAAATGTAGAAAATACATTTAAAGTGAAAAGGAGTAGATGCACGAAAAAGGGAATAGGAAGGGGAGTTTTGATCTTTAGCCAGTGTTTGTGATTAAAGCTGAAGTTGAGAGCTAATGTCAGAGGCCCCTCCTGAGCCAGTTTCCTTTCAAGATCAAGAAAAAGGGTCAGCTGTGTCATGATGGACCAGACACTAAAGGAGGAGATGAATATCATAGCTGTGTGGTAGAGTTCATGCTTTCCAGGTCACCTGTCCTCCTGGGACCAGTGTCAGATAAGGTAGTCTACAAAGTGGTGACAGACCCATCTTCCCATCCTGTTGCTATTTTGCTCACTAATTTCCAGCATACCCATTTTGGGCTTGTCTCTCTGGTCCCTGCCTTTCCTGTTTACCTGGTGTGATCTAAACTCAGCGTTCTCTGAGCAGAGTCCCTGACCTTCCTATTTAGGTGAAATAAGCTTGTCAATAAACTTCATTGATTTTTCCATGCAAAATCACACAAGAGGCTCATTTTCATTTGTGTTGGACAAAAGGCAGTACAAGACCACATGTTCAATCTCATCCTTGATGCTGTCCTTATGCAAAGAGCTCTGCATTTTCACCTGAAGAAGAACCAGCCCAAAGCATTCCAGTTTTCCAGGAAATTAAGATACAGAGCCAAACTTTTTAATGCAGTCTCTTTTCCAGCCTTCTTTTTGCTTTCCTCTGCTGCCTAATTGGAATTGCCTGTCAGTGTGCATTCCTAATAGACTTTTCTGAACACAGGTCCTGAACCCTACATGGTAATGTAAAACCATTGCTCTGTGTTGTCTGTTACAGATGGGAAATGTAATCTTCTGGGTCTTGTGACAGGGTCTGCTCATTATTATATGAACAATGAGAAAATAAATGTAAAATGTGCAATGTACATTTGTTTCCTGACACCATGTTTAAAAGGCAATGGGCCTGATTCAAACTGACTGTGTAAGAGCTGCAGGGAGAACTTTGGTGTAACAGACCTCCAACATGAAAGGGGAATTGCCTAATATGACATTTTCTTTTGTGTTTTCTAAATTTCTCTCACCTTAGGCCTTTTAGTCTAACTTGTCATTCAGGCAGCTTTGAGTACTGGCATGCATTTATCAGAGAGTGGGTGACAAGGCAATTCCTACAATTAAATGAATATCAGGACATTTGTTCTCAGAATCTCTTTAGCCTGAAGTTGTTACTTGTGTCTCGGACCTGAAGAAGAGCTGCAGGGCCTTCTCTAGCTGTATCTCTCTGTCTGTAACATTTAGTTGTTTGATTTTATTTTTTTAAGACATCTCTTCCTGCAAATCTGCCTTGTTCTCATACCTCTGAGGCTGTACCAGAAGAAAACTTATGAAGGGTACATTTACTAAGGGGAACATCTTCAATCTCCATGTTTTGACTGAGAGTCTGGCATTTGTTGGAATGCGAACAATCTTCTAAAGAAAGTGTATGGTGTATTGCTTCTTTGATACAGTTTGTGTATAATTATCAGATGTTAAAACACTGGTGATTCAGAGCAGCAATGTTTACTAATACCAAGCAAAGAAACCTTAACTAAACAGACTAGAAAACTAAAACACTGGTAGTGCATGGGTTTTTTTTTTTGCATTCTGCAGGTACTGAAGTGGCTTGAATGACAACCTCTAGATAACTGAAAGAGCCCAGGTAACACAATTCCCTGCTGGACAATGCCTTCCCTCTTCTCCTTCACTGTGTCCTTTTCTGCCTGTGACCCATCTCCTGGCAGCAGGCCAGACATAAAGTCCCTGATATCTGATCTTCTGCTATCCTCTTACTTTCCCTACTCTGCCGTGCAGATCATTGTGCTATCTGACCATGTTTGAAGCTCCGGTGTGGTGGACTCCATTTCTTTATCAGGCCTGCCAGTCTAGCTGGTTTCACCATTTCAGCAATATTCTGTGTGGGTTGGTGCATTACCCGTAAGGAGTGGAGTTTCATGCTGGAGCTATTATGCACTACTTATTTTTAATCCCTTTCCACCATCAACACCTTTGCCAAGATTTGGACTTGAGCTTTGCAAGCACTGCTTTGATCTTGCTTGCACCTTAGGTAACATCTGTATTAGCATTTGCATATTGATTCCTGGTAGAAGGAGTCACAAACCAGATTTTGTTTAAAAACCAAGGACTGTTTTCCAATAATAATTCCTTTATCTACAAATATAACACACAGGCATTCTCTCTCTCTTACATACACGCATGTGGGTTTTGGACATGCTTACAGCAGTTCCCTTCAATCCTGCAGTGTGTCCTTGTTTTATGGGAAAATGAATGACACTGGATTCCACTCAGGAGAAGGGAATTAGTCTGAACTTAATTTGAAGACCTTTTAAAAACAAATCCTAACTATTCTATGATTCTATAATTTGAAAGCCCAAACACTGATGTTATAAAAAGTGTTTGACTCATCATATTTCTTAGTCTCAGCCAAAGCCCACATAATTAGGTTGCTGGGTAGGTATTAGCTTTTCACTTTGCAACTCACTGTTTTACTCAGGATGAAGCCATAAACATTGGTCCTTTGACTTCTGTTTCCAGAGGAAGGTAACATGTATTGTGAAAACTGCTATTTTAGGGTGGTGCTGGCTGGAGACAGATGTGTATTACTGCGCCACCACAGCTGTGCTGTGACATATCACATCACATACTGGTGATTAAAGAGTAGACTGTCAGGTCACCTTGGTACAGTGAGCCACTTAGTAAGTTTTCCCTCAGAGGGTTTGATAGATACCAGCTCTTACATACAGAAATCAGCAGATCATTTTTAAAGCCCTCCCAGCCCCGATTTCCTCATGTTGCTGAGTGTTTAATTCTAATTACTAATGTAGGAGTGCTGGGGAGGAAGGGAGGGTGAACAGCATAAAATACTAGCTGTTTATATTTCATAGATCTAATCACTCTATCTTGACATGAAAATGTATACAAGCACATGAATGTATATTAGAATTAGGCAAATACACTACAAATATATTTGTATATGTCCTTCCAAATGAGCTAAACCAACTGAAGTTTCAATGATTGATTTTCTAGTGCATGTAATTGCTGCCCGGCTTATTGGTTTATATGTGAATAGCTGAGCAAATGAGGTTTTATCTCTCCATAATTTCTGCAGAAAGCAGAAATGGTGGCAAATATATAGTAAATAATTATCCATGAGAGTGTTTGTACAACAAATGATACTATGGTCTTTCTGAGATTTACTTGTAGCATAGAGAGTTCATAAGCACAGATCTACCCCTGGGTGGTGACGAAGTTGGGAACATGCACTGTCTCTCACCTTTGAGAGTCTATTATTTTAACTGCTTTGGCAGGAAAAAAATACCCTTTTCCATTCAAGAGACTGAAATATTTCCTAAAACTTTTTTAGGTTTTATCTGTTCTCTTCCCCTTTGAGTGGTGAGTATAATGAAAGTCAGTGTCTTTTCATGTAACATGAAGCTGAAGAACTTCTTGTTACAGGACGATCTAGTTACTGGAAGTTCATATGTGTTTATGGAGAGACTGGACTGTCATGGAAAAGAAATATACGCAGAGTTATCAAACACCAGTGACGTATCTCTGCGTGTGAAATTCTGAAACTCAAGCTGCTGGTGATTGGAAGAGTGTTCTTGAAGTGGTGCAATGCCCTGGTTTTTAATTCTTCCCTATATATCTGCCATAAATATCTTCCCTATACATCAGGTCACGGACAGAGACAGGTTGCCTCTCTTTGCTGTACAGTCTTCCCATCCTTGGACCCCATAAGGAAACTGTGAAGCTGCGATTAGTGAGCTGTTTTGCCCAGCCAGCATGCACAGGTCACTGTGCAAGGAAATGTTTTAAACCTTGCGTAGCCCCTTCTGGGGACAGGTTTAAGCTGTACCTTGGATCAAGGCAGATATGAATAGGCTATTTGTGAGGATGTTACAAAGTACAGCTTGCATTCCTAAACTGATCCATTGCATATTTAAGAATAATAGAATAAAAGTGATGAAGATCACTGCCTTGGCTGGTAGTTTGTGAAAAGGGTTAAGATGTTGGAATGATGACTTGTTCATCCAGCTGCAGTGCATATGCAGACACACATAAAATATGTCAATGAATATTTTATTCATATTAAGATATCAACAAACTCCATGTGTTGCACAGATAACAGGGGGAATCAATGTACCAAGCAGAGATGCCTTTTTGTCACTCTTTAGGATTTAAATCAATAAGAATTTTGCTACTGAGTTTGGCGGAACCAGGATTTTCATCCTGAAGTATCAAACTGAAGGAATCTGAGCACCTATCTTTACATAGTCCAGATTGGGAACAAAATATTTCTTCCAGTCATATATAAAGGTGATGCATTCCTAATGGCTCATCAGCTTAAATTTCCGCTCATGTATTCTAACAGCAAGGAAAAAAAAAAAACCCAAAGAACAATGGAGCAAAAGTAGTGTGCTGAATTAATAATACAATTTATAATTTTAAAAGAATTAAAAGATATCTTCCCACAGAAATTACTTCGGAAACACATCAGAGGCACAAATTAGGCCCTCTGAGGTATGACTGAATGTGAGGATGTAACACATGGTAATCGAATCATGTCATTTCATAGATATGGAGGTGATCAAAGCATTCAAAGCATTAATGAAAACTGCAAGGTCACCTTGAACTGAGGATTCAGTTTTGAGTGGTAAATGTTTCTTTCAAACACTTATCATTGGCTTGTGAGACTTGCAATGACTTGGTAAAATTCTGTCCCTGTGCATGAATCACCATTAGTTCAGAGAAATGTAAGGCTGGGTATGTGCCTATACATCTCACTTGATGGAGCTGACCTAGGTCTGAGCAACCCCAGCTAAAAGGATAATACAGTACAGTGAAGGGATGGGTCAGGCTGATCCTGTGGATTCTAGGCCCAATTCTTTTCCTGCGTCAGACGTAGATTATTGCAAATAGAGATGGCTAAACCCTCAGGGCTTCCAGGTGGCAGAAAGCTGTTGGTTTTTTTTTTTTTTTTCCTAGGTTCTTTTTTTTGGGTTGGTTTTTTTTTCAGTTCTCTCAGTCTAAAACAAGCCTTCCTCTTTACTTCATGTGAACCAGAAAACCTAAGAGAAGTCTGTTTCAAATACATCAATACACAGTGTTTCCGCAATGAAATATGCTCCCCAGATGCTGCAACTTCTCAAAGAAATTGATGTTCTTGTCATTTCTGCTGCTGGTAGCAGCTGCTTGTGTCTCAGATTTGTGGCTGGGCAGGAGCCAGCGCTGCTCTGGCTTTCACAGTTACAGCTCTCCCTTAGTCCACTTGGGCTGTTGATCTGACGGCAGCTGTGGGCTCTGGTGTCCCAGGAGCATCAGCTTTGGGGCAATCTACAGGCGGGATATAGCCCAGGGCTGGGCCAGCAGCCCATGAGACCATTTGAAACCTCTGACACCAAAGGCCCCAAGTCCCATCCCACAGCTGTGTCTTAGAGATCAAGGCTGTTTTGTCCTTGAGAGATGTGCTTGATGCCATGCCCCAGAGCTGGGGCTTCCAGAAACCCCATCTCCTTGACCCTGACACAACTGATCTCATGAGTCATTCCTAAATCTGAAGTGTACACTGGCTACAGCCCCTCAGACTTGGGTGGATTTCCTCTGTTCTGGGGCCACAGGGTTTTTGTAGCATCAGGTTCCTTGGTTTCTGCAATGGGCCATTAATGCAAAGATATATTTGGTAAAATGTGAAGGGCTCCATCAGATGTAATTACAACCTCTTGGCTACGATGTGGCTTCTGATTTAAGTGGTGAAGAGTGAGATCAACCAAGACCTTGTGATGGCCTGAAAATGCTTCAGTAGAACTACCTGGGAAATGCTTTGTTTTCTTGTTGCAAAATTTGAGGAAAGTAATAAATACTTTTAATTTTAAAGATTTTTTCCTGGGAGATAGCGAGGGCTTTTGTTTTTGAGAACCCCACGAAAATGTTGAATTAAAATCTGCTTTGGGGAAACTGATTTAAAATCAGGAGACTTTCTGAAGTAATCTATTTTTCTTGAAGAGATTTTAAGCTTAATAGAAAAGCCAATTTTCTGTTGAGAGAAAAATACTGTCAATTGTTCTTGGTTTTGGTACAGCTCTTCAGTTCCCCCGCAGTGGAATAGGACGAAGTAGTCTTAATGACTATCTGAAAATTAAACTGGGAATTATCCCAGGACCAGAAGGTCACTTGGTTAAGAAATCAAGGAGAGAAGGCTGGAGCAGGAGGCTGTTGATTGCTGACTGAGAAGATGGCGTCTCATAGACTGTTTTTATAGCTTGTTGTTACACCCTGTGTGGTAAAACTCCATGCTGATGAATTGCAACTTAAATATGCCCCCAGTGGATGATTACTAAATGTGGAAACATTATTTGTATTTTCCAAATTATTTCAACCAAAACAATCCTTGGCTAATGAAAAAAAAAGTCATCACCAAATCCCCTCAGTCGTGTTAAGTTTTACTGCTCAAGTAATACCATGATCTGTGCAAGGACATAGTCCTTTCAAGAAACAGAATAAAGTGCCTGCATGATGCAAGTGGCCTCAGTTGGAATTCTCAGTTGGAGAAATATTGTTATGTGCCCAGCTGCTCTTCTGACACAGTACTAATGGTTGTTTGCAAACACTTCCAGCTTCAGTAACATAGAGGATGCAGAATCATGTCAGATTGTGAATAAATAGAATACTGACACCATGAATAAATAGAGAGATATAAACTCCATTTTTATCACTAGATAGGTAGTGAATATTTACTTTGTTTTCTTCAATACTGCTTTTCGTCTTCGTTTCATTACATCAATAAGTGCATTCCTTACGTGATTTTGCAGTCTCCTTGCAAGCTGAATTCTCTTCTAAGATTCAACTACAACTGTAGCTTATAAAATAACCACATAAAGTAGATTTTTCTCCATAAAAGAACATTTGGGGCATTCCTACATTTCCAAAGGCTTTTCAGAACTCATCTTTTCTCTCACATGGATTACATGTGTAGATGAAATAAAACATGATTATATACTGTTGCATGTACAGCATGCATATTCACACCTACTTTATGCCATAGATTTTTATAGCTGTTAAATTTCCTTTTCATTATATTTGATTTGCTAAGATGAAGGCTTGTTTTATCAAAACTAATTACATGGTATGTATTTAATGTTCTGTCCCTAAGGTTTTCATAGTAATAAAATTGATTGTTACTGATTAAAATGGTTCTATTACATCAGCTTAATGTCACTTGAGGTGAATGCGGTACTAGAAAAATGGCCGTTAAAAATGCTGAATAGGAAACACAGAGGCAAAGATTAAAGAAAGGGAAAATAACTTTTGAATGGATGCTTTTTAAAAAAGATCATTATGATCAAGATTTTTAAAACATTTGACTTGGCAGGAAGAGGTATCTGACGTGTTTACAAAATCTTACTGTTGTTTCTACTTTAATGCAACTTATTAGATAACTGTTCTCCAGCTCCTAGGTAAATATTCAATATGTAGCCTTAAAACCAGATTTTGCCTTAATTCCTTGTGCCATTACAGGCCTGCCAAGTGAAGGCAAAACTGTCCATAGGGTGGCAAAAAGGAAGCTGATATTTGAAAAAAATCTACCTAACGATGAGGACCCTTTATTTCTCTGTCCAAGTAAACACAGTAGGTAAGTAAGGCTTATTACAGGGAGAAGGAGGGTATGGGTGTAGCCATGTAGTTGGAAAGGTCTGGCAATGGCAGCAGGAGCAAAGAGGGTGGGTGCAGGAAAAGCATCACCTTAGGATTTGGAGAGAGACCACTGAGAAAGATGAAGAAACTTAAGAAAGGGTGAGTCAAAAGAGGGAAGATAGAGAAAAAGAGAAGACCTTAAAGAATAAATCAGTATAATCTGGGCATTTTAAAGGGGAGAATTTAAACTCTGGGGCTTCCTTCACTACTTTCCGTTTAGAAAATATGGAGAGTATAGCAATTCTCTTTGCTTCATTGCTATTATAGTGCAGCTCTCTCAGAGCTGTGTGAGGCTGCACTTTCAGTGAGTCAGTACCCTCATTTTTTCTTGAATTTCAACTTCCTGGAGTCATGTGATCTGCTGAGAGTCTGATTTCTCTCTCTGAAAACCTGGAAATGTGATTAGTATTCAGCAGCTCGAAGGACAAGTAAGAGGAACTAGAAGAGTGTCACTTAATAAAATCTGCATGATTTTTAAGCTGCTCCTGTAGGTCACTATCTCACTTCAGGGCAGCTACTCAGAACTTTCCCCATCCTCTCCTGTGACTTTTTGCAAATTGAGAGCTATCTGACAATGATCATCCATACCTCCTCTCCCCTCTCTCTGACAATTTTATTGATAATTCCATATGCTTCTTTCTTGAGGCAGCTGCTGAATGTTAGTACTTGATGTCATTTGCAGCTGGCTGTCTTTAGCAAAAAGGCCAAAGAGTCTTATTTTGACTTAAACTAATCACCATCAGAAGAGGTAAATTCACTTGTATAGTTAAAACTGAGTTTTGTTTCCCTTTGGTTCAAATCTTAGAAACATGGCAGGGTTGGAATGTGTTCTGCAAATCATGATTGGGAAGTGGCATGAACACCAGAGGAAAAATCTGGGAGGTCTGTGGGAGGAAGAGTGGAGAGGGAAAAGTCATGAATACTGGTAAAGATTACAGAGGAAATCCATAAATATATAGTAACAAGGAAACATTAAGAACAAAAGCGGGCACTGCGTGTTTGAGATTTCAGTGACATTTTCCTAAGAATAGTAAGTTCATCCATCCACAAACTACTTAGGAAATGTTTTGCACAAAAGTTATTCTTGACATGAAAGGACATTTTCTTGGGCTTAATAACTCTATAGGAGATGAAGACCGAAGACTGGGGAGTGAGAATCTTAACTGCACTATTGTGAGATGACAACTGCTGTGCAATATTGGAAGGAATAAACTTCATCCAAAGAAACGCGACTCTTTTTCTATAGGTGTATGTTTTTCAAAACTTTTAAAGAGTGTGTGCACTTTCATTTCCTTCCACAGTCAGTTTTAATCCATCCTTGACATTTCATTAAGTTGACAATATTGTTTATTACCCAAAAGGAGAGCTTTGTTTCCATGGAGAGAATGATTCTTGTTATTTGCCAAGAAAGAGTGGCTGGGTATTAGGCCCTTGAGGGTAGGAAGATAGAAGAGGAAACAAGGAAACAGGAGAATCTGAGGCATCCTAGCTTGTAAAGTGTGTGTGCAAAGAGAAATTATTGCATCTTTCCTGTAGCCGAGTTACAGCCAGTACCAGTAAAATAGGTATTTTTATTCTTCAGCTTACATGTGATTTTCTGTTCTGTACTTAGATCAGTAAAGAATATAAAAAGGTTATGAAGTGGTCATGGAATAGAATTTTTGGCATCCTCTGTGTTAAACCAGTCCTTCTTCTGAAGGGCATCTGTCTGAGTCCTAGAGAAGCTTTGTACTTCAACGCAGTCCTTAGAGGGCTAGAAGTTGGTAGGAAATCTGCCATGTTTGTCCATAGCTTAAGGACAGTGTTTTGGGACAGATATGTGTGTGCTTTCGATAGAGTTATAAAAAAGTTTGGGTTAGAAGGTACCTGAAAGATCATCTAGTTCCCTAGTTCCAACACCCCTGCCATGGGCAGGGATACCTTCCACTAGTTCAGGTTGCTTAAAGCTCCATTCAGCCTGGCCTTGAACCCTGCCAGGGATGGGGCATCCACAACTTCTCTGGGCACTGGCTCTGCCAGTGTCTCACCACCCTCACAGTAAAGAATTTCTTCTCAGAATGTGATCTAAATCTACCATCTTCAGTTTAAAGCTGTTCTATTTCTTGTTACTACATGCCCATGTAAAAAGTAAGGCCCTCTCCAGATCTACTGTAGGCCCTCTTTAGGCACTGGAAGCTGCTCTAAAGTCTCCCTGGAGCCTTCTCTTCTCCAGGCTCAGCAACCCCAATTCTCTAAGCTGGTCTTCCTAAGAGAAGTGCTCCAACCCTTTGAACATCTTTGTGGCCTCCTCTAGACTTACTCCAACAGGTCCACGTTTGGTGCCCCAGAGCTGAATACAGTACTCCTGGTGAGGTCTCATGAGGGCAGAGTAGAGGGGGACAATCACCTCCTTCAACATCCTGGTTATGCTCCTTTTGATGCAGCACAGCACACGGTTGTCTTTCTGGACTGCTTGTGCACACTGGTGGGTCATGTTGAGGTTTTCCTTAACCAACACCCCCAAGTCTTTCTCCTCAGGGCTGCTCTCAGTCCATTTTCACTGATACCCAAACTGGAACAGGATGTTTTTCAGTTAAACATCCCGTTTATTTGTGGAAAAATGAATTTTCAAGCAAACTTGAAGTATTTGACAGTCGTAACTGTATTTGGTCTCTTACACTTTCAGATTAAAAAGGAATAAGAGGAGAGCTATTTTAAGTTAAAATCTTTCATTTTTAATTTAAACTTTTTAACATTGTGATTCGCAGTGGTATCTTGTGGAAAATTGTAGCAGAACTTAAATTTAAAACAACATTGGAAAAAACCCTTTGTTTTAGGCTGAAATATTTTAAATAACCTATTTAATTTTAGGTCAGTCTGAAACTACTGCAATTTGGCCAGGAAATGTGAAGTCAGACATTTACGTAGTTCCTCCCAAAACACAGCTTTGGTACTGGACAGCAAGACCTGATGCTCAACAGCTGTACAGTCTTAACATTTTAGGAGAAACCTGCACCAAGCTAACTCTTTCTCTGATTCATGTTGTCAGTTGATAAAAAAGAGTTCAGGAGGAACATGGAACATAGAGGTATTGTGAGAATATTCATATCATCTTTAGGTTTCTGATGAAGGTACCTAGTGTCTGAACCTAGACAGGTCATACATTCCATAGGGAGAAGTAAACTCCTCGTTTAGCTCTTAAATAATCTGTGAAGTCTCTGCTGACTGTAAAGCAGCCTAAACAAGGCACTTCAGATTGGGTACCTAGGAGTTATGGATGTCTTCCTTGGATTCCTCAAAAGACCATTTGGGGGCATTTCAGTTAATATTTTAACGTCTAGGAAGCTCAGCTAGAACCTGGGAGGAACCGGCATGTTGTTTTCCAACAACATCTGGCAATGCAACCTGTGGGAGGACCGCAGTGTCTTGTTGCACATTTCACAGTTATTGAATTTAAGTATCTTGCAGCATTCAAACCTGGGATACATGTGTAATATCCAGTGAAATGATAGTTATTCTTGCATTTACAGATTTAGGGAAAACGGACAGGAAGAGAGAGCTGGGAAGTGGGGAGGCTGGCTGCTAGCAGTAATTGCCAGCTGTGCATGTGCAGGAAAGGGCAAGAATCTTGTGCCTTTATGAAAACCTGCTTTTAGAGCTGTTAAGTAAGGGGGAGAGGCAGGAAGTGGAAGGAGTGGCTCCAGCAATTCTTAGCTGGATGTTTATAACAAAGAAAGGGTAATTGTAACCACAGATTGAACTACAGCAAAATGGAGCTAATTATAGTTGGGTGCCAGTCTATCTCTTGCATTTATGGCATACCCATTACTGTAGGTAGCTGAAGAGAAGAGTATAACTTGTTTTCTTTTCTTTACATAGAATTTCCGCTAATGAAGATGCTACAGAAAAGTCTGCCTAAAAGTGAAATGTTAGCTCCTCAGCTGATCTAAATCACTGTAATCCCATTGAAGTCAACACTGAAGATTTAACATCATGCTAATTGAAGTCAATGGAGCTAAGCTGATATATACCAGCTGAGGTAAATTCCCCAGTGTATTCTTTCTAGCTCTTACGGGTGTTTGGAGCCTGCGCTCTGGTTTGAGTCACAAAGAGACCCCAGCTGTGCATTTCAAACTAGGCTTTTTATTTAAGCTGACCTTTCCTAAATTTCAGTTATGGTGTTGAGACTGGTGATTTCAATCCAGGTTCATTCCCCACACTTAACTTGCAGGTTTTCTTTTTTTTGTTGTTGTTGCTGTTTTCTTTTTTTTTGTTTGTTTCATTTTCCTAGCCCTTGTGGTGGCATTCCCTTGTGTTTGCAGATTTTTGCTTTTTGGCCTGTGTTATCTAATTAGGTCTGATATATTTAGCTGTCACAGAGTACAACAATCTGTAGCTAGGCTTCTGTTTTTATTGGTGGTAATACTGTATGGAAGGATCCCCAGATGGTGTTAAACATAGTCTTATGAGTTCCTTTTCTGGTGTGTAAGCAAATGTTCAGTCTATGGAAGACCTGCTGTCTGATTTGGTCTCTCTCTTAATTATGCAGTGATCTTTGAGCAAAAGCTGTAGCAAATATAGTGAATACTCTCTTCTCATTGTATATAGCTGATGACAATTCATAGGAATTAGGGGGAAGCAGAATTGGAGTTTAGGATAGGATTTCTGGAAATTTTGCTTTGAGGATACTGATAGTGGTCTCCCTTCCAAAAGAATGTTTATATGTCAGAAAACCTTTCCCTCCTGTGTTCTGGGGAAAATGCTGCTACCAGCAGATGAAGTGAAAGCCAGATCACAGATACTTTCTTCAATGGAGCCATTAGAGCATGTGGAGTTGTACAAATGGTTTGCTTTAAAACAATAACAAAGCCATATTCTAGTGTTGCACAGGTATAATCTGGGCATCAAACAGTCCCTGGCAGATGATATGTATGATGTCAGGGATGGCAGGGCCCCTCTTTCACAGCTCTGAGTTGTCTGGCTTTCGGTTGGTCCTGTTTGTTATTCTTGTGAGCCCTGGCAAAATACAGTAGATGTAGCTAGCTCCACCAGGATGAGACACTAGGCTAATGAAAAAGAGACTCATTCAGGGTAAAGAGAGAAATGAAACATGTAATTTTAGGCTGTAGAGAATGTTAAACCTAGATGCTGTCTTTTGGAGTGAATATTTTAATCAATAGGCTTTTACTTGAAATACATGTGAATTGCAATGACTGCATCCACCTTTGGTCCCCTTTGAAGAAGCTGGCATGAAGAAAGAGACTACAATGAAACCTTTGACAAAGGTAAGGAGTTGCACAGTGACTTCTTGGCTGGGTGCAAACGTCACCCAAATCACAGTTTTAGACACATGCAGAAATTAGTCACTCATTTTAGACATCTGAGGTGTCTGTTCTATTTAGCTTTTAATTTTGAAGGTTATAGAAATAATTTAACGTTATAGAAATAATTGAACTTCCAACATTCTGTGCAGTGGTGTATACATGAAGAACCATTTTGAGGGTTACATTAAATGTGCTTACAGACACGTACAAATGCATTTGACCATAGATTAAGGTTTCTGCCTTTTGACAGTAGATGAGTATATTGCCATGGATTCCCAAGTCACATGCAGGAAGTGTTCTGTGTCACTGTTGTCTGGATTTCTAGGCTTTCTTTAAGACCATAAACACTAAGGATGTCACAGCAGCTGATTCAAATAGCCCCTGCTGTGTAGTGCGGTGCACTGCTAATAAAGTCCTATGTGATCTCTTGTTGCTGGAGGGGCTGCCAATTGCCACTGGGAAGAGGCCTAGACAACTGATGAGGAACATAAAGCTTGTGAGAAGTGGTTTGCTAAGAACAGTTGCTCCACAAGAAACTTTGGGTTTAGCAGGCGGCTGTCCAGATGGACAATACCGTTATGAACGGCTGCAGATGCAATCTTCAAAACAAATATGGGAGGTGGAGATGAGGGAAGGGAGGAAAAAATTCTGCAAGCTGCTAAGACAATGAGAGAAGCCAGCCATTACAGTCATATAATGGTTGAAAGAATGTCGAGAGTGGTCCTCCCTAAAAACAAGACAAATATTTTCTTCCTTGCTACTTTGGGGAATTCCTGCTTTGCTACATCCTGATGTTTCTTCTCTCCTTGGGGCACGGTAGCCATCTTGCAGGACTTCTGTTCTTGCTGCTGCTTTTGGTGCTACCAGTGGGCCTGATTTTGTCTGCTGAAATCCTTGGGAAAGCTCCTGTGGCCTTCCATCGGTGTAGGATCTGGAAATAGTATTCCAAACTAGAAATCTAGTTGGCATCTTCCAAACTAGCTAAGAATTGAGTTTTGTTAGACTGAGCACAAGTTATCTGAAAGTTAAAGGATTTACATAGGCTCGTGTTTCTGATGCTAGGCGGTTTTTAGATATTTCATTTTATGCTGGAGAATTTTACCAGCAGCAAAGGCTGTCTCTGCTGTACTGGGCCTCTATTGCAAAGGGACAGAGACAGCCACAGGTGTGTAGAAGAGGACTGCATTGCATAAAACTCTCTGTGAGACTATAAGGGGATACTATTTTCCCACTGAGATTTGCAATCAATTTTGCATCTGACACAGTAAAATGAGGAGCACTAAGCAGATGGCTGCTCTATGGACTGAAGGCACTTAGAAGCTGTTAGGATACGTCTGTTACAGGACACAGCACACAGCACAATGTAGATACCAACCTTGTCTGTGGACGAGCAAGGATAGCATACCACAGCTCAGGGATTCCTCATGTCAGTGTGGGGGGCCATGTTAATCAGCCTAACGAACAACTCCCTGATGCAAACAAGTGTTGTTAAATAATATTCAGCTGATCACTAGTTTTAGCAGTGTATTTAACTCTAGAGCCTTCTCCTCTGGTTTGTGTTGGATTATGACTTTATGAAGCCTGCTACACAGTGCTGCAGGCCAGCAGCATGTGTCTATATGGGCAAACCTGCAGATAGCTCAGGAACTTTGAGATGAGCTGCCACCAGCTGGAGAAGGTCCTGGGCCTCTGTCTCTTGGGCTGATGGGTAATACCTCCCAGTAAGGGAGTCTGCCTACATTTTCTATGTTCTTATCCATAACTATATAAAGCCCCTAAAGCCTGCAGGGAGAGAGACAGGCAGTTCTGAGGTTGACTGATGAGGTTCTGAGGTTTTAATCGTGCTGGACTAGGAGCGGCTGATACTTTGAAAAGAGACTTTTCGTCACTGGCACAGCTGGTGCCTGACAAAACCCCAGGCTAGCAGATCTAACATCATATAATATGAAACTTTCTCCAGTCTTGGTGTATTTGGAGAAGTTCTGGGAATAGGGGCAGCATTAAGTCTCTCTTCCTTCATAACCATATATATTGTGTGCAAAAGAGAAGTGCCTGTTCTGTTTGCATGGGTTTGTCTCCTACTGTGTTGTGACAGCCTGGCTTGGAGACAGATTCTGGCTTTATTACGAAGAGTCTGAAGTTCTCTTTGAAAGGCTTGAGAATGGCTCTCTATTGAAACAATTCAAAGCTTCCAGCTGGAAGAAATATGTCCAAGGCTTGTGCTTGTGCTACAGCCCTTTCTGCCTCCATTCCTGCCCTTACAAATGCATATGGATAAGCAAGTTATGTCTGTGTCTAACTGGGAAAGCTGTCTGAAATGGTTAGCTTTGTTCCCTTCAGTAGAAACAAAATAAAATATATGAATATCTATTGACCTGTTGTGAAGTTTTCACATCAACTGTGAGTTTGATCTGAGCTTCTTAACTCACTTAAACTTGTGGACATCAAGTGCCCATTACCCACCAAACCCAAATATTTCTCTCCATTTCTTCTTTAGTTGATTTGAAAATAAAAGGTAAGTGTGTTCGATTTCTGGAACAGCTGTTAACAAAAATAAAGGTTGAAAACCTTGACCTCCAGTATGAAGCAGGCCTCCATGCTTTATCTTTCCTCATGTGGCTGACATGGGTTTCTTTGCATTGCTAAGCTTCTCGGATGAGCAGAGAAAGGCAGTATTTAACCTGACATGGGCACTGTTTTCAGAACAGATTTATTTCTCAGGAGTGATGCATCCCAACAAAAAGAAAGTCAGATAAAAATGCCAGGAGGCCTGTGTGGATCAAACTCCAGCAAAAAAGGAGGCCTCCAGAGGGTGGAAGCAAGGAGAGGTAGTCTGGGAAGAAAACAGAGAAACTGTCTGAGCAGCCAGGGATCAGATTAGGAAAGAACCTGAAGGTGCACAAGTCCAGAGACCTGACGTGATGCATCTGTGGGTCCTGAGGGAACTGGTGGATGAAGTTGCCAAGCCATTATCCATCATATCTTCTTGCTTAGGCTCTAAGAGAGCCTGGTTGATACAAAGGCTGGCCATGGCTCCAGCAGCAGTGGACATGACTAATACATCCTCTTTAGCAGAGCCCAGAGATGTCTGTGATCAGATAGGCTCTATTGGAGAGGCTCTCCTCACCCAGATGAGCACTGTCATCCCCTGAAAACACTCCTATGAAGAGGAAGAGAAAACATCTGCTGTCTCCATCTTGGCAGGTCCAGAGAGGTGCCATGTTTCCCTAGAGATGAAGCCACCCCAAAGTCTCTGCTTCTGTTTTCCATGCCTACGGGATGTGGTGGATTAGATACAGGTGAAAAATGCTCCCAGATCCTTCTTGTGCATTCAATCCCATGCTCAGTCACAACTAAAATCTGTGCCAAGAGGCAATTCAGGTTAGGAAAGGGATATGCCATTTTTCTCTACCTCTGCTTCTTGTCACATTTTGTTAAATGCGGTCATGTAGCATGTAATGGAGACATCTGTTCGTTTTGTAGGAAACTGTGAAAAAATGCATGCATTTGCCTTGTGCCATCTGTTGCCATTCAGATAAACAGTTGAAAGCTCTGGCAAACATAAAAACAGTGCACTTTGGTGCTAACTGCACCATTTTCTATCTTGGTGCTCTGTATTTCAGCCTTTTCCTGTGATGCATTAAATATTTGAGGTTCTAGTCTGTCATGAGGTTCTAGTCTGTCATAAGGTTCTGATGCTCAGCAAACACTGCAGTTCTGCATTTGTCTCTGTCCCTCCCCTGAACTCAAGACAGTACAGAGAAACAGGAGCTCCTGAGCTGCTGGAATCATGTGAAATATTCTCTGTGCCACCTGGACGGCTCAATTTTCCTCCTCCAAATTTTGTGCCTCTGAGTGGAAACTTGGCTGAATCGAGGAAATTATTTGGGAACATACTACTGATCAGGAGGGATTTAGATGTATTATACAGGATTATTATTTTTCCAGAAGTCTGTCTTGTGAGCAAAGGTTCTGTGTTATAGAATGTATTGAAAATAAGTAGCTTATAATGGATTTCTGGAGACTCTGAGATGAAGCACTATTAGTGTAAGGAAAGACAAAAAAGGACATTTTATTGAGGCTCATGGTGTCAGAGAAACACAAATAAGACAATGCTGGAGAGGAGGGTATGGTCGACAGTGAAAAGCAGACAGCGCAGAAAGAGCATATACAAAATTTAGAGTGTGGCTTTCAATGGAAGAGCATATAGCAGATCTCGAATATTGCTATATAAACATACATTTCTTTTTTAAAAGACCTGAGGTACTTGCACAGAAGTCTTTAGCATGTGTTACTTTGCATACACCAGACTGAATCTACAGAAATAGTTTCCGTGAAGGGGAAAAAAGACCTCTGTTAACTCCTTATGTTACAGCTTACTAAATATAGTGTTGTTTAGTGACGGTGCATTTTTGCTGGCATATATGGACTGTGCCAGTTAACAGCTAAATTACCTTTTATAGCTTTCTGCCTGAATTACATATAAAGTGGGCTATGCTGCAGGTTAGAGACAAAATGCATCATTCTAAGAATTATTAAAATTCATGTTTAATAAAATACTCTTTGAAAAGAAGTTTCATGCAGAATGTCAAAACGTATATTGCAGTCTTCCTGGGCTGTTCTGACAAGGAAAACAATGTGAGTACACAGTGGTAAAAATATAAAGAAGCTAGGGACAGATCACAGGAGAAATAACAGATCTTCTTTTGAGACAGGCCATGAAAATGTGAAAACGAAAAGTACTCAAATACATGCTGACAGGGAGCAGAGGCACAACTCATATTGCAGCTATAGCTGTTCATAACCCAAGCATAGTTATTTTTAGTCTGGTTTCCTTAGGAAGCCAGGCTTATTAGCATGGGGGCTATGTTTGCGTGTGTGTGTACACATGCCTCTGCTTGTACACTGTCCTTATGACTTCTGAATCTACTGGTGTCTTCTAGCCAAGTTTGAAAGAGAGATGGTAGTTTGCATCCTGTCAAGTTTCCTGAGAGTGGATGGGGAGAGGACGTAGTTCAACTCTGTCTCTTGTTAGGCACGAAGGAATTCACAAGGTTAGAGACCAGAATAACACCCCAGCTATAGGAAAACCTTGGGAGGAAAGCTCTAGCACCTTGTCAGGCATAGGAATATCTGGCTGAAAGGCACCAAATCATAGGAAAACAGGTTTTAACAGCTCCACTGCTTATGGAACAACTTTTGAGGAGGTGGAACTTCTGGCAACTGCTTCTTTTTGGCAACATCAGCAAGCTTTCCTCCTCTGTCAACCAGGCTTGGAAGTGAACATGCAGCACAGACTTAGCAGTGGGTTACACCAGCTCTTGGGAGCAGAGCTGCCAGGGGCTGGAATTTCTATTTCTGGGATAACGTAACTTTTTGATGGGAGGAATGACAAACTAGACAAGCATGAGCAATGTCCTTCATGGGTACATGTATCAGACTATCTTAATTTTTATTTTAAGTTCACAGTGGTTTTTATGTATATGCAAAAATGCTGAACTTTCATTCTGACAAACATTTTGAGAGTCAAAATGCCATTGAGATAATTTTCAGAAAAATTTTCAGTGGAATCGTATATTCTTGCAAAAATTTAATTTTATGAAACAACATTTTTGTTAGGAAGAAAACCCACAGCCCCCTGCCTTCAAAAACCCTGTCAAAAAGGGTTTATTGCTTGGAGTCTAACTAATTTCAGTATAAAATGATAAATCAGTCTATAATTGATTACAATTACAATTACAGCTCTAATGGGGATTAAGTGACAGAAAAGCTTACGAGTACTCAAGATTTAATTAGCTTACTGAAATCGGTTTGATTCTATATTGACTTGGTAAGTCTTGAATCAAACTCTGAAGGCTTGGTGAACAGAAGGACTCAGTGCAGTGGTACCTAAGTTTCAGTAATGTCTCCCCAGCTGGGGGTCACTGTCATGACTCTCCCCTAGAGTTTGATAAGGGTCAGCTGCTGTTCTCACAAAGTAGTCATCAGATGAGCCATTCCCTACTTTATGCATTTCCTGTCTCCCCCCATTTGCTATCAGTCTTAGGTACTGGGTTCAGCATATGATTTAAATCATCCCTCTATCTGGGGAATCCTCATTTCCCACTTGAACTACTAGGTTTTGAGATTCTTCTAAGGCAGGAAGTATTTGCCTCCTTCTCTTGTAACACTTTTGCATAGCAATAATGGCACTGACGCTGTCACAGAGTTACACAGAGACTTGTGGCTGGGGTACTCATAGGACTAAAACCTCTTTTGTACATTCCTTGATAAACTAGTTATCAGTATCTATGCAAGGCAGGAGCTCCTGGTTTTGGCTGAATTCCAACTTTGCCCCCTCTCTTCTGTCATTGTCCTACTTGAGGGACCAAGTAAGGGTATGTGAGGTTTCCATCCTTCCAGCTGGGTCAAAGAGACATTATTCTTTCTTCTGTTGTTTGACCCGGTCCATGGACAGATGGCCCTGCTGCATGTCTGCACATTTAGATGAAGAAGATATGAGTTACAAGCTGTGTTGCTGTATTTCTGTAAATGAGCTTTGATAAGAGACTCTAGAAGAAGCCCAGCCTCTGGTAAAGAAGGGGAAGTCAAATCTTGTCTTCCCACACTCCAGTCAAACATACTTATCACTAGGCTAGAAATTAAAGCTGGAGAGAATGGACCTTCATGTTTTAGCCAAGACCTGATGCAAGTCTACCCTTTGCTTTGCTTCTCAAATGTTTTATTAATTGAATAATTCTGTCATGAAATTAAAAACCATGTCATAATTACAAGTTGTTTCTTCCTCTGTTGCCTAATGGGGTTTCTATTTGCCCCCAGTTTTTTGATGTTCTTGCTCATGCATGTAGGACTATCTGGTTTTGTTCTGTGAGTTTTCAAGTCCTCTTCTGATGTATTATGTTGTGCCACCAATCTATGCTTCTTTGGCTGAGATACACAGCTGGAGGGTTATTGAGCTGTACAGGTGCAAGTTAGGTTGGGAAACATCTGGTTTACGAATTGTAATAGGGCAAATGGAATGGTGTCAATCTGCTCAACAACACAGACTTGGTCAGCTGTAATAATGCCTGAAACTGCTAGCATGATGCTGCTAAAGTTAAGCTACCTTTATTAGCAAAAATATAGGCACCCTGGGAATTGAGGTGCCCAAGGGTTAAGTTGCATCACCTGGGAGTTTCTAACTTAAACTCTTTCTCTCTCTCTCCCTTCCATTTTTTTTTTTTTTTTTTAGGAAAAATGACAATTGGAGGCTTCAAACAAGAGCAAGACCTAATCATGTTGGCAGTGAGAGAGAATCCCTACTCTGAAGAGATGACTGCTGGCAAAGGAAGAAGGAACAAGTACAGGGAGTGAGAAGTAATTGGTGTGCCACATTTACCAGTGGCGATGGGATTCTTGGAGCCTCTGCGTTGTGCTTTTGCCTGTGCTCCTTAAGTTCCATTTTACATCTGGACCAACTTCTAGATGTGCTGGTTACAGCTGTTTGTCTCTGGGATCAAATGAGGGTCTCAGATCAATTTAACCCATTTATAGCTTGTTAGTCATATAGCAACTGTAGAGGAATTACCAGTATTTGAGCGGCCACCAACACAGGATGATTTTTCTGCTCAGCTATTTCTTATGTCTTGCAGTGTTACTAAGTATTAATTTATCTTCTGATATCTACCATATGTATGAGAGGACAAGTCTGTAAAAATAGCAACCTGTCCCTTATTAAAGACCTTGAGGCACAGATCATTTATAAGAAGAGGAGCTGGAAGTAAGACAAGCTCATCATCTAGGATAGTGGGATCCCTGATGAGTTCCAAAACCAGTAAATATTCAGACAAAGAGTTTGCAGGTTATTACAGCTGATTCTGTTGGCTCATGAATTATCTTCTGTGCATTCCTTTCTTCTTTCTTTCATCTACATTCTTGTTTCCTTCTTTTACCCGTATAATTAGTGGAGCCTCAGGGTGTTTTAATCCTTGATGAGATATGTTTATTTATTGTAGAAAGATATTTCTTGTAAATTCTGTGCAGAAATATATTATAATCTACACATGGAAAGACAAATAGATCATTTCCTTGCCTCCTGATTCTGGCTGAGATGGTCACACCTCAGGTTAGGAAAACAAAACCGGACAGGAGAATTTGCTGGTTTATAGGGCTTGTTCATCTCTCATGGCTGGACAGGTCCCATGGACTATTTTTGTTCAGTTTGTTTAAATGTTACCTAAATTCATGATCCTCTGAGAAAGGTAAATCTACCTTGCTCCAGATTTTCCTACTGGCCTTAGGAATAGAGGGTTCCTCAAGACCACTCTTTACAGTAAAGACCCAGGCAAAGAAAGTATCAAGTTTCCCATGCTGGGATCCCATGTTCCCACCTACATGAGCTCTGTGTCTTTGCTACTGACGAGAAATAGAATGGAGGTCAGTTCTGCATCTTAAAATAAGGTGTTTAACTGGAGGAAAATAGGTCATGATCTTTTGATCTTTTTATTTTCAGTAAATGAGAACTCTTTTATGTTGCATTGCTGGCACTTGTGAGTGTGACAGAAGACCAAAATGTCTGTTAGCCTAGTTATGTCTTACATCCAGAAAAGCAGCTATTAATTGATTTGGAGAAAACTCCCTTGTTTCATAACACAAAAGACACACAGGATCCACCCCCACTCTCTCTTTTGCATTCAGGTATTCATTCCGGTAAACAATGAGGGAAAGTTTTACTAGATATCTTTGTTTCTGAGGCAACAAATCACAGCAAGCAGATTGATCGTGAGTTGGCAACTAGGGAAAGAGAGAGGTCGGGAAAATACAACACCCTTCAGCTATAATGTTTCCTAAAGTTAACACATTGCGTTGGAGGTGTAAATGATATGATGTCTGAGGACTGCTGAATTTCTAAATGCTTTGCTGCAATATCTTGAGCTGGCAATTAATCAATTTTCTGTGCTTTCAGAGTTTTCCTCTGAACAATATTCTTCCTCTGAAGCTCATTAGCCATCAAAACGTGTCATGTCTACACATGTTTTTCTTGCACCTCATTAAGAGATTATTGATTATTGGCTTCTACCCCTTTCAGAATTTGCTTCAGAAAATTAATTTCAACTATAAGTGCAATTTAACTGAATGTTTCTGCCAATGCTTGATAATGACTTGGTTTCTTAAAACCATTTAAAAGTTTTCATTGTATTTATCTTGTTCCCTGTAAAACACGGATCATCTTCAGCTGAAACAAAAGAAAGGAGAACTTCCACCTTGCTCAGAATGCATATTATTGTATTAAGATAGATTGAAGCCTGAAGCAGTTTCAGAAATGCAAGAAAACTTCATAATTGCCATTGATCAATTTGTAACAAGTGTATCCTGTGGTCACCAGATTTCTCTTGCTGTATGAGTTTTATCAATATAGCCATTTCTTTGAGGGAGGAACATAGGCCAAGCAATTAACATTTTATTTTCGGGATTGCTTTGGTAATTAGGGCCAATTTTTCACTGGTAGATTATTAATTATTCAGGTCTCATGGGTTTCTTTTAATAGGAAACATTGGCAAGTTCTTTCTGTAGTCATGAATCTGAGTCATCAGCCAGTGAAGTCAGTCAGATCTTCTTCTGCTCAGGAAGAAGAAAGGAGAAAAAAAAAAAAAAAGATGCTTACATTTAGCAGTTCTTTGATGTTATATCCATTCTGGTTACTGCATATTGCAAAGGGTGGGCTCATCTTAAAAGCTGCTGTGGCAGTCAATGCAATGCTACACATTCTACAGGAAAACAACTAAAGTAGAGATGAAGGAACAGATCTGTCGAAAGTTTCTAACTGCTCTTGGAGGCTGGTAATTGCCTAATGAGTGTCTTAGAAATGCCCTTATTATGTGAGGCATTAAGATTCAGTTGTTTTCATGCTGAAATCAAGTAGAAGTGAAGTATCAAACCTTTTTGTGTACTTCTGACATTGCAGTGAGATGATTATAGCACCTCATCCTGGAAGATGTAGCTCTAATGGCATTCTTCTCAAGAGACTGACAAAATTGCGTTAAAAGGTTTTCATTGTTTGCCCAGCCTCATTGCTGGCTGCTTGTTTCTGCCTTCTGCTTTTATCACACAGGTTTTATAGACCTCAGTCAAAGTTGTCCTCTGTGACAATAGTGCAAAAGGGAACTAATATGTGTCAAAATCAACCACCCAGCACTGGATGCTATGGATGGAAGGGAGTGGTTTCTGAAAGAAAATCATAGAATCATTGAGACTGGAGATTGTCAGGTTCAAGCCCCTTGCTCAAAGAACAGTCAACTACAGCAGTTTTCTCAGTTGACATGTCCAGTCAGGTTTGATTACCTTCAAGAATGGAGACTCTACAACTTCTCTGGGCAAACAGTTCCAGCATTTGACTTCACTCATAAGTAATATTTTTCTTATATTTTTGTGGAATTTCTTGTATGTAATTTTGGGCCTGTTGCCCCTTTGCTGGGCACCAATGAGATTTATTTGGCTCTGTCATCTTCCTTCATCCCTATCAGATATTTATACACACGGACAAGATTCGCCTGAGTCTTTTCTTGTCCGGGCTATGTAATCTTGTCTTTCTCAACCTCACCCCATATGTAGGTGAGAAGTAGTGACATTTGAATCTGGCTTCACTGTCAAGAGTAAGCTTGTGAAAAGCCACTCTGAGGTTATCTGATAGCTGGAGCTTAGGCTTCTGGTTTCTCAGAACTCTCTATTCAAGCCTTGCTGATGTTTTTTTGACCTTTCACCCTTCCAGGTAGAAAGGGTAGTAATGGACCTGACTAGCTTGGCCAGAAGGATCTTGGAATTCTCAGATGGAAGAGTTTCCCCCTCCATGATATTGCTTGAGATATGCTTCGTGTTTCATGTGGTTTCCTTCTACCGCAATTAATGATACCTCTCCACTGTTTTGGCAAGAATGGCTGGGTTGACCCATCTGTCTCATTTAACTAATTAAGGATTGATTGGGTAAGATTCAGATTTTCAATTTATTTTAAACAAGGCAGGTTAACCTGCAATCTGTGGTCTCCAATGGCATACTGAAAAACAACATTTAAAATTCCAAGTAAACAATACAAATCCATTCAACCACCAATAATAACAAAACAAAATCTACAGATGCATTTGCTGTGGTAATTGTTTAGCATATTGCTGGAGAAGAGATATTTAAATGGCTTTCAATTAGGACATACATATTTAGTTTTAAAGCCATTTAAAATGAAAAGAGGCTTTAAAAAACCCAAAAAACAATGTGGGCAAATGTTTTGTTTCATGGAACAGAAGGTCCAGTTAGTCACATGATTTTATATTTTAACTTTTGTGTGATGAACTTCTCCTACTGATTCCTGTACACAAGTCTCTTGCTTTGTGTCTGCATACTCAGGGATTTGTAATCCATTGCCTAATCCTGGGTATGTTTGCTGGAGGATAACTGGTTTTCTGTCCTGGTCCCAGAGCAGTCTTTGACTTGACAGAATACTCTTCAAGAAGGATCAGTAGCTGCCAGCTGCTTTGTCCCGTTAGTTCTGTTCTGGTTATGCTAGCTTCTATTCAGCTCATACCACTGCACTTAATCAAATTACCACCTGTCACTTCTGTTTCCAGGCTGTACAACCCAGCATGAAACAGCTAAGTTCTATCTCAGTCTTGCTGCAGCCAGTGGCAAAACTACCATCAGCTGTAGGAATATAAGATTTTTCCCTTGTATTTGATGAAGTACTATATATAATCTGTTGTTTTTCTGGCATTAGAAAATGGGAGCTGCCAGACAGGCAATACACTATGCCATATGAATGTCAGTCTGGTCTCTCTCTGGCCTTTGGCAGTTTCTCATGCTCCAAGGGGAAAGCTCAGAGGTCATGATGGGTGATAATGACTGGATTTTTTCATGCAACTCTACAAAGTGAAATATATGGATAAGGCCTATGGGTGAAATCCCCCTTACCTGTACAAGTGCCAGGCTTGCAAAAGTATTTAGGGTGCATCCTTCTTACTTCAGTTGGTGGGATTCTGGTGCCATAAAAATGTATCAAGGCAGCTGCCAGTGATCTTCTGCAGAATAAAAGAATAAGCTCTAGGCCTGCAGTCAGGTTGGATGTAAGGTACCCACTATTATGACCATGAGTAGCCACAGACCATTGTGCTCTGCCTTGAGAAGTATTATTATCCATAAGGCTGCTATGT
>JANHGB010070791.1:2855-22194 GCA_026283785.1 Coracopsis vasa
GATCTAATAAGAGAATGACAGCGCTCTTATTAGATCTCTTCTTGGAGTTCTATTTGGACTTTTAGGATATCAACAATCAGAGCAAAGTACACCAAAGGAAGTAACCACCTTTTTCATTTGCCATGAGGAAATCAGACACTCCTCGGGATTTAACTCCTGCTACAATGCAACATGACAAAGGGTTCTGCTAAGGTGCTTCCAGCTTGTTGTTAAATCTAGTAGGCTTAAGACATTTTTATTTCTGTATGCTGCCAAAATATGCACTTTTAATTAACCTCCCCCCCAAAAAAAAACAAAACAAAGCCCCCTCCCAAAACAAAACAAACAAAACAAAAACGCTCCACACTATTACACCAAAAAAAACCCCAAACCCAACCATACAATTTAACCATTTCAGGAAAAGGAAAGGGTTGGCATACTAGGATGCTACCCAAGAAAAAAGAAAAAAAAAAAAAAAACCACAAAACACAACAAACCTTGTTTTGACTAGAGAAACTATACAACACAAAGAACAAAAGTTCTCCTGACAGACAATCCACGTGTTTCAACAGACGAAGGGTTTCTGATGAAACTACAATTCTAGCATTGAACATTACGTGCCGGCTAGCATATGCTTATTGTTATAAAAAACAACTCAGTGGCTAGTCCACTCTCCTTAGGGTAACTAAAATAATCTTAAAATGGTTTATACACTATTTAAAGTTGTAGCTCCATTAGGATCTGTTCTCACTTTTTTTTTTTTTTTTTTTTTTTTGGTAGCTGAGGAGGGAAAGAAAGTAATTTCTGAAACAAACCTCAAGGCATGTAGCTAAGATACATTTTTTTCTGTCATTGTCTCACTGGGAAGCATCTGTACAAGGTAATGTACATTGGCAGACAAAAGCCATTTGAGCCTGATCACTATTATAGCATTAACCTTTCAAAAATGTCATATCTCAGAAACAGCAAAGCATTAGGTTAGTGGAAAGTACATGAGCTGAACAGCTAAGTCTTTCCTCCCCCCAAAGACGTCTGTCTAAAGGCATAAGGAAAGAACTATTTTAAAACAGTTTTTCTCATGTCTTTAAAACGCTTATGAAACACAACATGACATACCTTTAGGTTTTGCTAGCATAGTTCTGTTGGCTTGGGAGGTGAAAAATGAATGCCCTTCTCACATGACATTGCTGTACCAGCAAAAGCTCTGTAGAAACAGCTATGCTGACAGAAGACTTTGTTGGCTTAGCTTACATCATTCAGAGAAAACTGACAGCAGAAAACCTCCTCCTGTCTCTTAAGCCGTTTCTATGCTGGGAGCCTTACAGCAGACGTACATACAGTTTTGTACCCCGTCCCCACACCAGCACCTTCCTCCAACTTCAAGTCAATCTCTCAAGCAATCCTCAACTCTCCCTTTCTATCCTTATTTTGTTTATATTGCATGCCCACCCATTCTCCTTTATCAGCTCCTTTTGCCATCTTGCATAATTTTTTCTGTAACTTTTTCACTCTTTTTCAGCTATGCATTTAGAAAGCCTCTGACAATTCCATGAAACACACTCCATAATACCACACTGCACACATAATACTGTTGAGCATCTATTTAATACCTTTAGGTCAGAGTCATTCAGACCAAGGACCCAAAACCCAAAATATACTGTTTCAACCTATAAAATATAAATGGTCAATATTCTTGGAAAACAACTCTCAAAAACTGAAGAATCCCATTACTGGATCATTCCCTGAAGCTATATTTCTAGTGTTAAGGACTCAAAATGGAATAGAGTCACAATATGCTTTTCCTGTGTCTGTTGGAAATAAAATGATATGTTTGCAAAAAAATAACTGTTTCTCTCTTTATGCTGTTATCAGTGCTTACTAAATGTCACAAAGGTTTTATAGCACAATAAGTAGCCTAAGCTAATTACTGTTTCTTTAAAAAAAAAAAAAAAGCAACCCAAAAAAGCAAAAAACCCAAACCAAACCGCCCCAAAAACCAAACCAAAAAAAACCCCCAAAATCAAACCAAAAAAACCCCCACCAACCCAAAATAATTTAAAAAAAATTAAAAACTTGTTTCATAATACCAAACTGTAAACTAACCAAGGTTATGTTCAAAAGTCTTTTTAGCTCAACATTGATTAAAATATCAGAAACAAGATAGAAGAATACATATTTTCAGTTCAGATGCAGTAGAATAAAAAAAAATAATTTGCTGCTCAAGACAATTAACAGAAAACACATACATCAAATAAAGTACATGCCATGTACATAACCTCAGACGATACAGTAGCAAACTAAAATCTCAAAATAGTCAAAGCTTGATTCTCCCAGCCATTTTAAATAAATATGTTGAAGCTTTACTTGTGACTATTTTGAGTGGATATCCTTCAAATAGCACCTTTCTTAAAAGATAAAAATCTTAATTTCATTTAGAAAACAGCCACTCAGAACTGCACACAGCAACTAAAAATTTTTAATACAGAATTCAGGTTTTATTCTTAAATAAGTAAGTTTACATTTTTCCATTGGTAGTTCCATTAATAACAACAGGAAAAAAGGGGCCTCTAAAACATACACACAAATTTCAACAGCAGATAGTAGGAATAGACTTCTAGAGCTCAGACCAGATTAAAGATTCTGCTAGGGCCCCAGATATTCAAGATTATGAAATGGGCTTGATTTTCTAAAAAGTTATTAAGGAAAAGCTTCAAACAGAACAGGCATTTTCTTTCCCTCTTACAACAAGAATCACTAACTTGATGAATTGCCATACCATTATAATCTCTCCCTGCATAAAGTAAAATAAAGATAAAACATATAAAAGAAAACAAGAGAAACACAAGAAGACATTCCATGGGGCACTATCAGTACTCTCACCTTTGAAATTTTTTTCACTGCTTCACAAAATACTACATCACATCAACAAGATGCATACATACATTACTGGTAGCTTAAAAATCTGTTGATTATAAAACATCATGTAAAACAAATCAGCATTTAAAAACTGTCTATCTAACAAACATTAACCCTTTAGCAGTGTTTTTTTGCCCAGTTTATAAAAAAGCTATAGTAGTTCTGATGTCTGCTTTGATAGTGCAGAAACTTGAAAAGAATTTAAATTACCACTGATCTTGATGGAATCAAGTGTCATGGCTTTTAACAGCCACACAGAATTACTTGTTATCTCAACATAAGATTTGGTCCACAATACAAAAGACAGTCATCAACACTCTGCATAGGAAAAAACATTTTTATGTAGCCTACTGTACATTATTTTGCTATTTTGATTCAAAAATCTATTTTTCAATTAAAAACTCACCTCTGTAAAAAAAATAATCTTCATTATAGTTCCTCATTAGAATGGAGACAAAAGTAACACTTCAAGAAATAAAGTAACAGATATTTCCTGCATTTTTGCCACCTATGGGAAACTGCCTTGTTTTAGCAGAGATATTTATAATGGTTTTTCAGTCCTAGTACAATTACAATATTCAGTAAATAAAAATTTGAAAGAAAGCCATTATTAAACGAATTGGTATACGAAAAAGTCTTTTTAAAGTCAACGTTTAAAGAAAGAAGAGATTATGCTAATCTCTGTTAACTGTTTAGGCCTAAAAATGGCTTTTGTGTTAAAAAAAAAAGGAAAATCGAATGCAAACTGTAGTTTATCTGCAGACATTTTATCCTTCTCCTTTCAGACAGTGCTTAAATACCCTATTTCAGAACTCACCTACCTGCATCATATTGGCATTTTGCTTCATTATGCCGCTACTGAAGATACACTTTCCATAATACCTCATACGAGGCTCTGCGTGTGCCCTTAGTGTACTGCACAGACATGCTTAGCTGATCACTTAACATCCACAGGTCCCTGCTGAAGCAGCCTGTTGTGGCACTTCCTGAAGCTTCTGAGACGATAGAAAATCAACAGCTGGGTGCCGAGCTGCCAGTGACACCCAACCAGTCCCTATGCTCAGGCACCTAAATGCGCAGAGCCTACACTGAGCTCCTTATTAGCGATTCACAAGTAACTGATGAAAAAGCATTCTAAAGCTGTGAATGTACTCTAAAATGGCTGTACAGATTTTAATCACTTTCGCCATTAACAGACTACTCTCAAAATGAAAGTTTATACCACTCTAAAATAAATTTTGATGCAACACAAGTAGGACAAAGCCATTTATATTGTAAAGATTTCCTTTCTGTACTGTACTGATTTCCCTTCTAAACATTTGTATTTTTTCAGTTTGGCATTGTGAATACAACTTAAAAAAACATCACCAAGTTAGCTCACAGTGCCAGCAGATAAACACAGTTGTCATCGGCAGTATGAAAGCCATGATAATTTTTTGGACTGACACATAACCACTATCAGAACCCAAATAAGGAAGAAAAACACTTTCTGAGCCGAGGGGTATAAAAAAAAAAAATCCAGTTATGCTAATTATCATACTTCCAAAATCAGTATCCAGACCAGAGGTCTGCAGTTTTCTTGCTTGTGGGAAACTGTTATCACTACCCCATCTGTAACATTACCAGTGCCCAGTAGCACTACTGCAGAATAATAATCCCCCTTCTGTACTTCTCCAGCGACCACCCTGAAGAAGTCTGCGTATCAAGTCAGGCTGGAAGGCAAATGGAGCAGTATTTTTAACCTGGGGGCACCAGCGAAGGGAGGTACAATCTTGGGAAGCTATAATTCCTGACCAACAGGAAATCAGGATCCTGATTTTTAAGTGACAAGGTTAAAAAAAATTATAATATACATACAAGTATATATACTTATATATACACACACATGCACAATTACACATTCCTGTAATATAACAAGCATAGGAAATAATAAATAACAAAAATCATTGGAATATTTAGATTTTTTTATAAACAATATATATATGCACATTTTTATAACACATTATACATATAAATATGTTTCTGTACTGAAACTGCTGCAGTCTGCAACAGATCTAAATCTTTCTACACTTATTCCTCTCTTCTGCTACCTCTGTGCTTCATCTTTAAAGCCTCCACTCTTACTGGCTGTAAATGGCAGTAACATGCGCTCCACACATCTCGGCTTTCATCCCTGACCAGCAAGATCGCACAATACTTAAAAAAAACCACAAAACCAACCAAAAAAAAACCAAACCCAAACAAGTATGCTTTTTTCCTCTAGCTGATGACAACAGCTCTTGGAATATCTACTCTTTTTCTTGTTGGTGGCAGATTCAATGTAACTGCTACCTTTCCCTCTTCGCTACTCAACAGTTACACATACACAAGCCAGCTACTCCTGTCATTCTACCCTAGGCTGTGGCTACAGGTTTGCAGACAACAGTTGTTTTGATCTAGGTAACAGCACAACATTTCACACCTGTAGCCCCATCAATGCACCTGAGGAGCTCCCAAAAGACAAGTCTGTAAGGACTCTAAGAAAATACATACTAAAGGTATAGTTGGGAGGCCACTGACATTTTCACACACGTTTTACCTCTTCTTTCCTCTGGTCTGCAATGGGAACATTACTTGTCATGGTAAACACTTCCTTGGCAGAATGTTAGAGAAGAAAATCTTTTTTTTTTTTTAATTTTTTTTTTTAAAATCATATAGAGAATTCCATACAGGTGAACAACTGTGTGCACAAGCCATTCATAGCAGGGGCTGTGCTTTGAATGCTGCCAAAGAGAATAGTATTTAATTTTTGAACATGTTATACAGATTACATCAATGTCAGAATAATCACTTAAGTAGTCTTCTTATACTTGGAAAACATGTGCATGTATGTATTTGACTACTGTTATAGTCAGATTTGGTACTGGCATACATCACAGCAGAGAACCTAGAAGCATTTTTTTTACTCAGTAAGATCAGCAACAAGGTGCAGCTAACCCCAAACAGGAAATAAAGCAGTACCCAAGGGAAAAAGAGAACTAGTGTTACACTCTGCACGGTCCCTTAGAAATTTTTTGTTGATTTTCCTAAAGCTGACACACCCACATATTCTAAAAAGTCATGAACATATGAAAATATACTTTTTGGCTTTTATTAGCTTCTGAATCTCCTACCCTGGAAACTGTCATCTTACAGCAGATGATACACTGGTCTGGGTTTATTTGCTCCTAAGCAAAGCAAAACCTTTCCCCAACCCCCAATTTATTGGTCTGCTCTAACTGATGGATAAAAAAATGGGAACAACAATTACGTTCACCCCTTCCAATAGCTAGAAGCTTATCCTTCAGCAGGAGCTTAAAAAGAAAAAAAAGCAAAAAAAATAAAGTCTCCAGTGAATTCCATGAGGCACTTCAACCTAATCCCCACCTTCTAGCTGTCCAGATTCTATTAGATAACATTCTTTCTTTCCAGGAGTTCACTGTTCCTCATTATTTCCAGTAGAGGAGAGTCTCTAATACCTTTCCCTCCTGGAAAAGGTCAGACCACATATCTAATTGAAAATTGCTATTAAAAAAATGTAATAATAAAATGGAAAAAGGGGAGGCTGTAAGCAAAGAACAAAGCAGCCTGGTATATACTACTATACCTAGCCTATGCGCACTAATGCTACAGGCTCCTCTCATGACATCAAATGGGTGTCAGAACTATGCAATAACTTCATCTTAATACTTCTGAGTTTCCATTTCTGTAACAGGGCTTCTATAAACTGTATTTTTGTTGACAGCAATCAATAATTAAAAATAGACTCTTAGGAAAAACAAATATATTTGTGCTGTGTGTCCAGGGCCAATTAAGTCTGTTGTCTGCATCTTTAAAACTGCAGAATTTAATTTGATATATCCATTTTTGTTTTAAAGACATACACGAAGCTATCAGTAAAATTTGACAATTAATACAGTATTCAATTAATCTTTCTGCAGTAAGCTCTCACAAGTTGCACTTTTACTAGAAGGTGCATCATTTGCATACTATGTTATGAATTCAAAAGGGGGAAAGAACACACACATTTTGTTTCTATAATTTTTAAATGGGTGAAGCAAAGCATTAACACCTACATTAAGTGCAAACTACAAAGACTTGGGATCTTTTCTACTCTGGTGTTGTAGCAAGAGTGCATTCAAATACTTTCTACTGAAGTTTGTACAAGCTATTGTAATTCACTCTCCTTCCAATAAGGTTATCTTCTTCCCTTCAGTTGCTCCTGTTCCATATAGAATGGTACAGGAAGGTATAGGTTTTAGTGGTGGATTTCATGAAAGCGGGAAATGGGAAAGGACTGCTGAAGTGAGGGGAAGGAAGAAAAAAACCAAACAAAAACCAAAAAACACAAAGAAGAAAAAGTAGAGGCAATCTAACAATCTAAGGTGGAAGACTCCAAAATGCGCATCTAGTTATTATAATTACCATTAGACAACCTTACAATCCCATCTCAAGAAGGCTTTTCTACACCGCAAACACAAGAAAACCATCAATTCCTACAACAACCAATGTTTTCCTTATGAGACGAGAAATTATTTTTAGCTTTAATACTAAAATAGTCTCCAGGGCTTCTGTGCTTAATATTAAATAAGAAAAGAGGATTTTGACAGAAAACAATGCCTGAAAAACTGCTGCCTAGGAAATGTACAGTATAAATGCTCCTTTAATGTTGGGTCTACAGTTCTATGAATGCCTATAAATAGAGATTATGCCAAATGCAACTATGTGTAAATGAACACAGAAATAAGATGTTAACATATATGAAATAGAAAAATAATTTGAACTAAATAATCTTGGAGCAGATTCTTCTGGAAGGCACGCTAAGGCACATAAAAACCAGCAACGTGCTTGGTGACAGCCAGCATGGCTTCACTAAGGGGAAATCCTGCCTGACCAATTTGGTAGCCTTCTATGATGGGGCTACGGAACTGATGGACAGGGGCAGAGCAGTTGATGTCATCTATCTGGACTTGTGCAAAGCGTTCGACACTGTCCCACATGACATCCTTGTCTCCAAATTGGAAAGACATCAATTTGATAGGTGGACCACTCGGTGGATAATGAACTAGCTGGATGGCCGCACGCAAAGAGTTGTGGTCAATGGCTCAGTGTCCAGCTGGAGACCAGTAATGAGTGGTGTCCCTCAGGGATTAGTTTTGGGATCGATCTTGTTCACTATCTTTGTCGGTGACATAGGCAACGGGATTGTGCGCCCTCAGCAAGTTTGTGGATGACACCAAGCTGTGTGGTTCAATTGATACACTGGAGGGAAAGAATGCCATCTAGAGGGACCTTGACACACTTGTGAGGTAGGTTGATGACAACCTTATGAAGTTTAATCAAGCCAAGTGCAATGTCCTACACCTGGGTTGGGGCAGTCCCAGGCACAGTTACAGGTTGGGCAGAGAAGAGATTCAGAGCAGCCCTGCAGAGAAGGACTTGGGGGTGCTGAGCAATGACAAACATAACATGAGCCGGCTTCAGTTTGCTCTCGCAGCCCAGAAAGCCAGTTGTATCTTGGTCTGCATCAAAAGGAGCGTGACCTGCTCACTTTTGACCACATCCTCATGGTCAAAGGAGGTGATCCTGCTCCTTTACTCTGCTCTCGTGAGACCTCACTTGGAATATTGTGTACAGTTCTGGTGTTCTCAACATAAAAAGGACATGGAACTGTTTGAACAAGTCCAGAGGAGGACCACGAGGATGATCAGGGGGCTGGAGCACCTCACGTATGAAGATAGGCTGAGAAAGTTGGGGCTGTCCAGCCTGGAGAAGAGAAGGCTTCACAGAGACCTCATAGCAGCCTTCCAGTATCTGAAGAGGGCCCATAGGGATGCTGGGGATTCATTAGGGATTGTAGTGATAGGACAAGGGGTATCGGGTTCAAACTTAAACAGGGGAAGTTTAGATTGCGTATAAGGAGGAAGCTCTTTACTGTGAGGGCGGTGAGGCGCTGGAATGGGCTGCCCAAGGAAGTTTTGAATGCTCCATCCCTGGCGGTGTTCAAGGCCAGGTTGGACAGAGCCTTGGGTGATGTGATTTGGCACAAGGTGTCCCTGCCCATGCCAGGGGGGTTGGAACTAGTTGATCTTAAGGTCCTTTCCAATGATCATGATCCTTTCTATGATCATGGTAACATGGAGAAGGAATGAAATACATTAAGAATGTATTATTTAAAATACTACTTATTTTAAATACTACTTATTTTAAATTAAAACATCTTTTAAGGTAGCAGAGACAAATAGTCACTAGTGAGTGGTACTGTACACAGCAAGTCAAAACACATTAACATTGTTAGCAGAGGTCAAGAGATAAAGTCATTGATGGTTTTAGCCCCATTAGCAAGAGAATGGGTAAAGGCCAGAATGAGTAATTTGCATATGTTGTAGAAAAAGAGATATACTATTTTAATATTCACCAGCAACAGGGAATACATATGGCCATGAAGCAACATTGTGAATAAATTAAGCTGCATGTCTCTCTTGAACTTTCAGGCTGATGTACATGTGTGAAAAAAATATACATCTCGTTAGAATCCTATACTAAAAAGGGACCCTTTGTCATCCAGTTCAACATTGTGCTCTTATGTGCAGCCAAACTAAAATCCAAATGTCATATTAAAATTGCATAGTTATAGAATGGGTGCTACAAAATAAACTGAATTTCTTAGTTAATTTCTATAATTAGAAATAATCTGATCTTTGCCTCTGTTCAAGATTTTAAAAAAAAACAACAACAAACCCAAAAATAAAACAAAGCCAAAATCCAACCAAAATCCTTAGAATCATTTGGACAATGGGTTCTGAGATTTGACTTTAACATTCAAAGAATTCATCCGTTATTTCTTTATTTCTTCACAAAAATACATTTTTCTTGTTTTCTTTTGACTCTCATTTTTACTTGCAATCAACATGGAAAAATAGAAAAAATTAATTAAAAATATTTAAACTTAATTTCTCAAACACTGCAGCGTAGGTCTGCTGAGTCTTACATGATGCTTTGTTAACTACTGATTGATAGTTAAAAGTGAGCTTACTGACTGTGAATATTAAACCTATTACTGTGATATACAAATTTCAGAAAGCAGATAAGGCCAGAATATGACATACATATACAAAATTCTGGTCTAATCTTGTTCTTGTATTCACAAGAGTACATTTGGTTACTCTTTCAACCTCTATTTATTTATATAATTTGATTTGAAAACTGACCTGTTCTCATTAATATTTGTTTAGGTATATACGGCTATAGAAAGATGGTGACTGCTGTGGTAGTATTAAGTTTAAATTCATCCACTTTAAATATGTGGGATACATCCTGAAGAAATTATTCGAAAAACTCAGGGGAGTGAGTATTACATTAGTAGATAAAGGAACCTGCTGAAAACAGCTTAGTTAAATATTTGCTACTTAACTCAAAAATGCAACCTCCTCCTTCTATCTCCAGATCTCTATGGATGCAAGGTTATAGATGATTTCACTTGAAATGTCTTAAAAAATCAGGGATAAAACTAAGCCCTTAACACTGACATAGGTATCTTCCCTAGACAACTTTCCTTATGATTTTTCTAAAAGCAAAAGACAAAACGACTACTTTAATGATAACTGTGTGTCTTAACTGCCTTATAATTCTGTTGTAGCAATTTAATACTTATTGTTTCTATCTCCAGTTGGAAAATGTGCTGCCTGGGGCTCACAGTTCATCCCAAACAATACCAGCCTAGCTTTGCTGCCATTTACTTATTGTGCTCTAAATGACTATTGTGCTTCATTAGCAATCAGACCCCATCTCCTTGTCTTCTTAGCTGAACCAGATGATAACTCTGTTGGCTGAATAGTTTTAACTCCATCTGGCAAAACAGTTGACAATTCGTCTTTGAGTCACTTGTTCTGTGTATTAAGGACTGTAGTCTGCTCTGCTTACCTTCACTAGGTGAAGAGGTATGCGCAAGGGCAGAATTTGAAGTCTTGAAAGACTTGAAAGAAATCTTGGGGCAAAAAGCTGTCAGCTCTTGTTTAGCTCCATATTGAGGGGTGTCAAGGTGCTACTCTACAGTCCTTCTGCTCCTGTCACCCCTCAACAGACAAGCCCATTTGTACTCAAGGAGAGCATAAACCCTGCCACTGCTGTGACATTGAGACTAAATATTGAGTAAAAACAGTTTCAGGTTGCTGGCTTCAGGGAAGCTGCAGAAGCGTAAATGACAACAGGAGTTGGTCCTCACAATTCAGGAGGAGTCTTGCAAAGAGGCACTATCAACAAAATTTGAGCCTAAGAATTGGCAGAGTTGTCAAGATAATGTTCATCATCTGTTCTTCTTCTGTCACCGCTTGGCTTAGAGCTGTTGCAAGTACTCCACTGCTGCTATGAGATCACTATTTAAATCTGAAGTAAAAAGCACTTTGAGAGCCTCAGGAAATTTCAATGAGGCATCACTGAGAACCAAACATGGTTGGTAGCGTGAACTGTCAGTACAAACTTCTCAAGTACCTCATGTCCCTATGCAAGATCCCAAACTGCGCTTCAGAGCTTGAGACAGTTGAAAGAGGTGCAAAAAAGCTCTTTCCTTCAGGAAAATCTTCTGTCCTTTGCATTGCCACATCAAATGCTCTTGAATAGGTGGCAGAAAGAAAACTCATGATTACTGTTATATTTTGGATATAAGGATAACTCTGCCCTTCTTTATTTATTTTGGAAATCTACATTAAATTAGTGGTTTGTTCCACTTAAAGTACCAAAAAATTAGTGCAGCATAACAATGAATGTGGCAGGGAAAGGAAATAGAAAGTCATACCAGACCACCTGGATTCTTTACTTGCATTTTCCAGAGAGGTGCAAGAAGATAGCAAAAGTGTTTTATGAGTTCCTGAACAGAGAATTTCCACAACACAAAAAACAAGACTGCTGAAAATCCTCCATTTATAAAATTCTTATGTCTTCCTCATTGCCACCCAGTTTTTGAAGATTAACATCAAGGCAGTGAAAACTGTGTTGAAGATTAAAATTATATAGTTTAGCAAATTTGACAGGAGATGAAGATTAAACAATACAGACAGTGTGTCCTTTTTTAAATTGGCTTCTTGTATACATTTTGTATGTCCCAAAGTATCAGACATTTGCAACTTAATATGAAACTGTTTCAGGAACTACAATTATAGGCTGAATCAAAGCTACTGATATGTTAATTGAACTAGTGGAGAACTGAATTTGTTGATCGCATGCATCTAAACAGTGTAGTAATAAACATCATTAAAGTCATATTAGTTATCTTCCTTTGAAAGAAAAATACAAATAATTCTGAATTTTCTTTAGTGACTTTTTCATCATGCAATATACAGTTCATGTCCTTTTTTGGCTGCTCAAACCTTTAGGAGATACATAGGTTCATGAGTACATGCCTGAAGCTCAAACAGATCTTTGAAACACTACCCAGGGCCAGAGGGAACTGAGTAGCTGAAGTGAATTATTTAGTTTGATCCTTTTTCACATGAGTTTTATATCAAGCACTGTTTAACACCTTCCGGTTTTAGGGAATAGTGCTGTGTTTTCTACAGAGTGCAGAAGACAATGCTCTAAAATAAGTAGTGCATCCACTTTAATCTGTTGCCCTGGAATTCTGCCAGGAATGCTTCAAAAGCCCCGGGAAATGGGCACTTGCAGTATGCATCTGAGCACGACTTGTGTTAAATAGAAGTTAATAGTCTGAATCTAGGTTAACTGCGTGTTTGCAATAAAGTCTTGCCCTTCCTAGGAGGAGTGGGCAACAGTGAAAATATGTTGGATTAAAAATCTGTCTTCAGAGTTCCTCCTCTGAGCTGCACTAGTAAATAAGAGATCTTTTCTTTTTCAGTCTAACACAAACATATGTCAGTGGCTCACTGTTTAGTTGTAACAAAGTCTAAAATACAGATACCTGGTCTCACTGAGCCAGTCTGGACTGCCTAAACTGATCACTTGGATTCCTACTGCATTTAGCAGACACAGCAGGGTTTCCCTGAAAGGTAATCCTAGAAGTTTATGTGCTGAGCAGACAGCCATCTAGTACCAGTCCCTGGCTTGCATGTGAGAGAGTAAGAAATTGCCATCATGTCATAATTTGTGAACAAACATAGCATAGGACCCAGATTTGGACCCTCAAAGAATTTAGATAGAGGGATACCTGAACTCCAGATGATGTCAAAGCTTGGCTTGAATGTAGGGCCTATGTGCCACAGACAGAGTACGATTGAGTCCACACAAAGTTAGATACAAGTAGGTGTTTAGAAAAGTCCCGTGCCACTTCTTAAGCATTAAGAGTGACAGTGTTAGCAGGTCAGTTTCCTGTATCACTCTTCTGGAGATAAAAAATATATCACATTTGGATTTTGGGAGCCAGCTTTTCCCAAACTCTTTTTTCCTATGCTTCTGAAAGGGAAAATTAATCAAAGCTCTTGACTCTTTCCTAAGATTTTCCATTCCAGAGAGAAAAATGTTTAACTAAAAGCAAATCAATCATCTTTTGATAAAGGTACCTCCACAGCTGCACGTTAGCACTTTAGTGATGGTCTGAAGTCCCCTCACATCATGTTTATGTTCACTATATTTTTGACAGCAATGGCAAGAGTAAAATTTTACTATAAATTTCCCTAATCACCTCGTCCTACTGCGCAGTGAAGCAAGGACACCCATTCTCTGTCTCTGTTCTTTTGTGTTTGTGTGATTGACAGGGCATGAGTGTCCTTCTGATGTGATTGAGATATGATTTGTGTTAGATGTAATTTCATATAAAGTGTTCATACAAAATCAGGTCTGCCAGTGTATTTTATAGCTACATATTTTCTAACTATATATGCTGACAAAACGCACTTCATAATACAGCTTTCAGGCAATTTGCAAGCTTAAGAAAAGTTATCTTCTAGCATAAGCACTTAAGTGAATCATTTATACACCGTTAAAAACAGTTTCTATGGCAGCAGATGTGATTTACAACTAAAGTAGAAGTTCAGAAACATTAGTGAGGAAACATAGCGTTTTTTCCATAACTACAATCCCACTTTGATACAAGAGTACTCTTCTGGGACAGATTGCAGTTTAAAAACACACATTTCTTGAATTTTATCTTCATATATTTCCTCTTCTTTTTTCATTTCTTTTGAAATTAAATGAAAAAAAAATTTTGATAAACATGGTGATCTCTGCTAATTTAAATTGGTGAAATCTCTGCTTCTGCTGTGTTAGTGTAAAACACATCCTACCTTCATTAACACTGAAATTGAATTTTTAAATGGGAAATGCATCCTTTATAAAATTATATATGCCAGTTATATTTCAAATATTGGATTTACTTTGAAAATTGCACTAAGAGATATTCCATATACTTAGGTTGTATAATTTCATCAAAGACAATAAAGTACTTCAAACCAGCAGGAGACGGTAAGAGTTATAAACATGTCCATGTTGTTGGATGACATAAATCAGAGTGTGTGCAATGACATCAGTGTAGCCTTGTTGATTTTTTTTGCAGTGAAGTGTTTCACTTACAGAAACTAACAATGGAGAGTAGCTTGTGGCAATTTCCTATATATGGTATACATGAGGAATTAACATGACTATGCCTGTCTTTGCTTAAACTAATTTACCTTAACATTCTCTTTTCTTCCAGATTTGTTGTTTTGTTTTGGTTTTTTAATCTTGACCCCTTCTAATTCCCAACATATGCATTTACAGAAGTGCATCTTTTTCTGCTTTTACATTGCCTTATACAATGGAGCGGAAATACTTGGGTTCTCCTTCGTTGCAATGACAGAGATCCAGGAAAACTCATTTGCTATTAATTTTCTAGAAGTTAATGTCTGCTAGGATATACAGTACCTGTTCAAATGTTCTCTTTCAGCAGTACAGTAGACCAAAACCTGCAATTTTTACATTTTATCATAAGTACAAGACGTTAGCTAAACAGAGCAATGAAGTTAAAAAATGCAATATGCTTTTACCAAAGCCCACAGGATTAGATTTTCAGCTGAGACTTCAGTGAAAACACATTAGAAGTCTAATTACCTGGGTTGCTAGGTTGATGTAAGTGATACCAAAATAATAATGCAATTTTGTCTGACAAAAATCTCACAAATTAATGATAGTTGAGAGTCCTGGGTTTACGTTTGTCTCTTCAGTCTCAACAAAGCATGAAAAGCCGTTGTGTCAATAACACAAGTTGATTACGTTATCTGCTTCAGAAGTTATTAATGTTTGCTGCAGTATGCCTAGTTAAATCAGTCAACACAATCTTTTTTGCTGAAAGAATTTGTGTTGCCAAATAAAATCTGGTAATGTACATTGACAAATAATTTTTCTATTTAAGATAATACAATTAAAGTTGATTTCCCATTAAATTCTCCCCTTTGCAAAAATCAGCAAGGAAAAGCCCTGAAGGTTCAAAATTTAATTATTTAAATGCTTATAAAATATACAGCTTGTGAGGTCTGGATGAGCAAATAAATTGGGAAAATTCTGAGCCCAGGCATTGCAAAACTCTTAGGCATTTGGAATAATTACTAGTTGCAGCTGCAAAGCACTTAGAAAAAGGTAAGGAATGCCAGAGGGAGGTGTCAGAAACAAGGAATCATGATCTAATCTTATTGCTTACATATTACATTTTTTAAAAACTAGTTAATTAAAAGTTAATTAATGTTACATTTGAAATTGCTGATTCAGTAAAATAATGAGGAATTCCGTAAAGTAATTTGGAACAGGTTTTTCTTTATGTTAATCTAGACATGTTTCATAAAAGCTATGAGGTTTTTAGCCAGTTTTAGTGTATCAGCATTGGCTTCATGAGTAGTACACAATGCATATGCAAATCAGTGCCTGAAAGCACAAATTCCTAGATGCAGTTAGTGAATGTAACTCCTCTGAAGAATCAAGACCTTAATCTGAAATCTGGCCTCAATGAAAAAGTTATTTCTAGGTCAGGAGCCAAGTATATGACTGTGTTTTCCTTACCTCTTTTCTACTTGCTATGAAGTCTGGCTGTCTTTCTGTCCCTATTGCTTTATTCTCTACTACAGGCACATCTTACACCTCCCTTAGGGCTGCTTGAGTTTGAAACAGATAACTTACATGTTCAGCAAGCCTCCACATGTCTCTTGAACTGATTCTTGAGCAAATAATCTTCAATTTAAGAAAGTTTCTGCCCTTGTCAGCAGCCCTTCATCATATTTTCACTGTGATAGGACTTCTTACTGCTGTATACAAGGTAAAGAAAGAATTTTTAACCTTCTTTTCACAGAGGCAATAGGTGAGAAAATGTGATAGTGATATATGTAGGGAAATTCATTCTCAATTTGGTTGAGAGGGGAATTCCCTGAATTTTGCTTTTGTCACCGAGGAATCAACCCATCATACAACACATCTGTGTGTAACATACATTGGGTCTTTGTGCTTTACTGAGAACCTGACACTTGGCTCAATATCAGAAACAGGATCCCAGCTTTGGAAGGACACCTTGGCTAAACTTGAGCAAGCTCCAGCCTGAGGCCCAGCCTGAGACCAAACATCTTGAGGAAGGAGTCAAGCTGGGCTTCAAAATGCCTCTATGGAGACAGAGAGGTTTGGATCTGACGGAGGGTTCCTAACCCACTGTTTCAAGATAAAGTCTATCACCAGACATCTTTATGTAGTCTTCAGACTTGTATGCACCTGTGATTTGGCTGTTGGTAGGTTTTGCTTTTAGGCCATGGACTGTGTTTGAACCCAGAATTAAAAGAGACATTTGGGGGGTGAAAATTAGGCAGAAGATGGTGGGGGGAAATACAATAAAGTCATGTTTAATTGATCAAACTGCAATTTGAAACCCTAAAGCTGTGTGCAGATACACTTCACAGCTTGCAACAGAAGTGGACTCAAACTGGCATAGCATTCAAACACCTTGCGTTTCTCCTTCTGTGTTGTGGCACCACTGGTACCTGCTGTGTTTGTTAGGTGTTTCTATGGCAGTGCTGTGTCCCCGCTTTGATTATACCATGCCATCGATACTGAAGCAGTCTTATAAATAATAAATTACAATAAAGTCAGATGAAGGAAGGTACAGAATCACTATGATTGCATGTAATCAGGGTAAACTAATGGGGATTCTGCAGGAATCTATGAATACCAAATTTTAGTAGCTCAAACAGATAGAGTAAATTACCCAAGAGATTATCCTAGCTCTGCTGTCTGATATCTACGGATATTGAGTGTCAGCAGAAACAAAAACAACTCTAATGCAACACATGAAAACACAGTTCATTATGTTCAATATTAGAAAAAACAATAGACTGAAGTTTGCTACTAGTTACCTCTGATCTAGCTCATTAACCACACTGGCATGGTATTTGGGGAAGCAGGAATGAAAGGCTGGACATCCCTGATTTTACTCATGTGGAAAACCTCTGAGAGAAGGTTATGTGTGCTTGTTTCCAGAAATTGTTCCAGCTTCGCCCCATTTCTTCTTTTGGTGAGAGTTTTCCCCACGCGGAGCAAGCATGGGAGACATCTGAGAGTGCTGCAGGTTGTCTGGGACCAGGAAGGTGTCCCAGCCCTGACTGTCCCTCTCCAAGTGACATAAAAGCAGGGGCTGCTGTGCCTGGAGGTGCTCCAGGTGCACAGCAATCCCAAGTAAGATTCGTATTCCTGCTGCGTTCCTGCCCCAAAATTCCATGGAGGCATTCTGAAGGGACTGGAAAGAAATGGAGAGCTGAGTTCCTGCGTGGTACTTTTGTCTGTTTGTTTTTAAAGCTTTCGTTTGTTCTGTGAAGCAAGAAGAGTGAGGGAAGCAGAATAGAAGTAAGAGGCAGTAGCTCAGCAGAAAGAGAAGGCAAGGAGGCAGGAGGGTTCACAGGGTGAAGGGGGACAGAGGGTGTAGCTGGAAAAGAAAAGACAGCTGAGAAAACAGAAATAAAAGTCAAATGGAACAACCTTTGTGGAAAATGAGGAAGAGAAAAAGCAAACCCAAGCTTTGGAAAAGTGTTCAGTAAACCAAAATAATCCAGGTGAGAAATGATGCTGAATTTTGTAAATGTATTGCTAAGGACATTGCTAGGTCATGAAGCTTATCCTAATCCCCTGGTTAAAGAAGTGTTCAGTGCAGCTCCACTTACAGACCTGGAAGCCCAGCTGTGTAAAAGGTAACCAGATAGCACCCAGAAAACTGCTGTCAAGCTGAGTGATGAACTGGAAATAAAATCAGCAGTTTCTGGAAGTGGTGTGGGTAACACTTTGGCAGTGGTGGCTGCACCACGGATTGTTTCACAAATCTCCACCAGACTGATGACCATGATGCTGTAGGACGGTGTTACCATTTTCCTCTGAGGTACTTCCACCCAGTGAGAGCCGAGAGGAGCTCTAGTATCATGAATCATGCCGTCAAAACTGTTCAGATATTTTTAAAGTGTCAGGATGGCTTGGGAACAGCAACCATTCACTTATTTTCTTTGGCTTTCAAGAAACAGTGATATCTGGGTTTTAGCATACATTGCCTTCATTCTAATACCCCTGAAGGGTGGGTGAGGCCGTGGTAGATTGTTGGATGTGGAGAGGGACTGCGCAGAATTACTTTTCCTCCTGCATTTTCCCACATCACTGTGAGAAGATGCTGATTTAGGGTAATCTACAGAACAGTCCTTGTGGCACAGATCAGTGGTGCCTCTTGGTGAGGCACATAATCTGATTTTTGTGGATGTGTTTTTTATCTCACTTTATAAAAGTGAGATGGTGTTTTGTCTGAATGAACTCCAGAATTAATAACATGTCATGTGGCAGATTTGTTCTATCTGGCTGTCATCAAGTCTTTCTTTTAAGTCAAGTAAAAGATTAGTTCTTGTGGAAGATATTTGCCGTGCCAGATTGCAACACATTGCTCTGTGTCAGGCTACAAAGGTTTCTTAGTATTTAAAAATGACTTCTGAGTATAAAACTGAATTTTCCTGTTATGTTCTCAATGGGCTAAATAAAAAGGAAAAAAACCCAAAAAAAACCCCAAACCTGCAATTTTATGGTGAGAGGTGGGATGCTATCCTTCGATTTCATAGAATCATAGAATAGTTAGGGTCAGAAAGGACCTTAAGATCATCAAGTTCCAGCCCCCCTGCCATGGACAGGGATACCTCACACTAAACCCTGTCACACAAGGCTCTGTCCAGCCTGGCCTTGAACACACCAGGGTTGGAGCATTCACAACTTCCTTGGACAACCCATTCCAGTGCCTCACCACTCTAACAGTAAAGAACTTCTTCCTTATATCCAATCTAAACTTCCCCGGTTCAAGTTTTAATCCGTTACCCCTTGTCCTATCACTGCAGTCCCTAACGAAGAGTCCATCCCCAGCATCCTTACAGGCCCCCTTCAGATACTGGAAGGCTGCTATGAGGTCTCCGTGCAGCCTTCTCTTCTCCAGGCTGAACAGCCCCAACTT
>JANHGB010070795.1:0-37669 GCA_026283785.1 Coracopsis vasa
AACCTGGCCTTGAACACTGCCAGGGATGGGGCAGCCACAGCTTCTCTGGGCAGCCTGTGCCAGTGCCTCAGCACCCTGACAGGGAAGAATCTGAATCTCCCCTCTGCCAGCTTAAAGCCATTCCTCGTTGTCCCATCACTTACATGTGTGAAGAAATACATTTTGTGAAGTATTTGCCTTACACGCTGTTTTGCTAGAACTGGCTAAAGCAGGCTGCAGGCGCTCTCGCCTTGGAAATAAGTGGAAATGTGCATCTTCCGGTGAGAGCTGACTTCTGTGAGAGGGCAGCAGGGTGAAGAAGGCTGCACTGACGTCTAAAACTAGCCTCAGACTCCCTTGCTGTATGCTGAGGCACTGGGGACTCTTGCTGCCCCTTCCAGAGAAGCGTCTCAGGCTCTCATCATTGGTCTGGGATTAAACGACAGAGTGCGGCTGGAGCTGTGCCCACAGACCACAAAGGGATGCTGGTGGGTCTCCTTAGGGGTGGTTTCTCTGTAGCCTTTCTGTGCAAAGCCTTGTGGAGGCGAGGGAGGGGTGTGTGCCATGGGCAGCTCCCAGGTGGCTGGAATCCAGTTGTGGCTCTATGGAGAGTTGCGCAGCCAGGTTTGTCAGGAAGGAAGGGAACCAGGCTTGGCCTCAGCCTCAAGGGACATGGGGGATTTGGGCCAAATTGCCTCTCAGGCTAAGGCCACAAATCCAGCTCAGCAAGCTGGGGAGAGCAGTGAGTAACATCTGGCTGATCTCAGGTCTGTGGTGCATCCCCTCCCCTCTTTATTTCTGTACAATTAAATCGAAGTGAGGAGCCAGGGATGGGGTGGAGGAAGGGAGAATGGGCTGCAGTGATTCTCATGATGAGAGGCTCCAGACAAGGACTGGGCTAAGCTTTCTCCAAGCAGTGTCTATACAAAGTGGAGTCACTTGTCGCATTAGATGTGATTCAGCCTGCGCACACCCTACCTGTGTGTATACCAGGGGCCCTGGTCTCATCCCTGTACTGCTTCATACTCCTGGGAAAGCTGCTTTGCTTTCTCCTCCTTGTGTACACCCAGGTTGTCTTGTCCTGTTTGGAAGTCCTGACTTCCACTGAAATCTTTGGGTTGATGCAAAAATGCACTTAGAAGTGCTGCCACAGCCACCATGTGTGGAGGCTGTATGGGCACCTAAAGCCAACAAAGTAACTGATCCCAGGGGAAGGCAGCACATTAACAGGGAGGGCAGGTCTGAATGCTGCCTTCCCCTGCTCCGCCGTTGGGTTGTATGTTGTTCATTTCCCCTTTGCTATCTAAAGAATAGGAACTACAGGGCTACCCAGCCCTGCTTGGAGGTTTGAAATGATTTGAGGGTTTCCTGAAAGAAATACGGCTTTAGCCTGAAGGGTTTCATCCCTGCTCCCTGGAGGATAATAATATTTATTATCCCCAAGGGAAAATAAATGTTTCTCTTTTTTTAATGGGAACGTTCCCTACAGAAAACAGTGTTTTCCTTTATGTGCCTGTTCTTCACCCTCCCTGGACTCCTAGGGGTGCCATCCCTTCACTAAGATCTATTTTCTCCTTCCCCCACCTTCCAGTCAAGATACACCACCCCTGTCACAAAGTCCTTTGGCCAGGCCCTACATATCGAGATCCTCCGGCCTTTACCTTGGCTGGGGAGAGTCGTGCTGGCAAGGAGAGTCAGCCCCTCCTCGGGAGGAGAGCCAGGAGAGTCACTTCAAGCCAGATCAGGAGCGTCTGGGGACTGTAGTGCATATAACTGAACATGTCCAGGCAGCCAGGAGCCTCCAGTGGAGAGAACAGGAGTTTTACAGCGGTCCCTGATGTGCAAGGAGAGATGGTTCCTCCCCAGCACACATGTGGGCCAGATGTTCCTGCAGTGAACCATGGGCTCCTGAGCTGCACAGACAACAAACAGCCAAGGTGGACTCTTGTCCTCCTACCCAAGCTGGGGTTTGCCTGGCAGGGACAGGCACGTGTTGCGCAGATGCAGAAAGGACTCAAGACACAAGTGGAGCAGCGGGGACCTGCTGCCTGGGCTGGCAGGCAAGGAAAAGCAGGGAGTTAGGGAAGACTCACGTTCAGCCTGTTCATGTAGGTTTGAACTCAGGAGCAGCAGGTCTGGTGTGTCCCAGCTGGAGTGGACTTGTCGCAAGCCATTAGGTCAGAAAGTGCATGCCAAGCGGCGCTCTGCACAGGACTTCCAGCCTAGGGAAGCATACAAATATCCAAAGCTTTTCTTTTTCTTTTTCACTGGGATAGAATTTGCAGGTGGAAAAGGAGATTTATAGTAAAATTTAAATAATTCATAGCCCTACAGTCAAGGAAGTATGTGTAGCCTCAGTGGAAGGGTGCTGAATTTAAGGCAAAGGAGCAACTTGCTTGTCTTCATCCTAAGCATTGTCTCATCTGGTTTTCAAGGGAGGTAATTTTTTGTTGGTATTTGCTCACAAATGCAATGCTCCACTGCTGTAGATTGCTCCAAATAGAAAAACACCTGATCTGGATAAAGTTTTCCCCACTTGGAAAACTTCAGCCAGTTTGGTCTGAATAAACCCTGTAGTGTGAGCATCATCACTTCTCTATCAGCTTCCCAACAGAGCTGTTGGGAGTGGATTGTTCTGCAGCAGGTCTCAGCATTTTAAACCTTTATCTTGAACAATTAAATCAATTAAAATACTGAAAACATCTTTTAACATCTCCAGAAAGGTTCAGAGGTTCAAGCCAATGCCTCCACAGCGGTTCTGGTTACTGCACACATCACCTGTGCCAGCAAATACAGCAGAAATATCCTCAAAACCCCAAAGTCTGTTCAAGTGCTTCACGATGCCAGACTGGCCAGGAAGAGAACCCAGCCCCTGTCTGCAGATTGAAGGACTTGCTGTATTTTGTATTCAAGGTCTGCAATTAATAAACACAGACCCTGCTAGGAGCTAGGGCCCTGGCTCCTCATCTCAGGAAGTGTAAGTCAGTGCCCTTCTGCAGGGGCTGATGAAACTACTGTGCTACGCTTCTCTGGATCCGGCTGCTGTTCAAGGGAAGCTTTTGGAAACAGATCAAGGGTGTTTGGCAGGAGTTCTCCGAAGCAGGGCTGGGTTTAGCTTGGGAGGATAAAGCACTGTTAATGTCACTGCCCTGTCTGTGTCCCTGCATCTCCTGTGCCCTGCAAGCAAGGATCAAAGCAGCCAGGTCCTGCCCTTCGGAACTGAAGACATGCTTGCACTGATGGATTTCCCTGTGGAAAATATAAAAATAAATAAATCTTGGTTTTGAAACAAAGAATAAATTCACAGTGGGAAACTAAAGCAGCTACTGGGTGCCGTAGCCCAGGGTTTGCTTTGGCAGCCCTGCCCAGTACCCAGGTTTCCTTCAGGACCCTGATCTGCAGAGCATCAAGCAGCACTAACTTACAGCTTCCAGCCCTGGGGCTTGTATAAGCTCTTCTTTCAAGAGGGATGTGACAAGGATTAAACTCTCATGTGTTTACCTGCTGGTGAAGCTGGCCAGAGTGTAACCGGGGCTTATGTGTGTCAAACATTGTGGTTTCAGAGTTGTTTAGGGGTGTTTTGTTGGTTGGTTTGTTGTTTTTTACTAGAATCGGCAGGTTTTGGCTTAGTTTTGTTCCTGTTGACAGTATCACTACAGGGTTATGCATTGATGTTGAGTTGCCTCCTGCTGTCCTCGTGAGCTTGTCCTGAAGCACCATCACCCTCAAGCAATTGCTCTGCTCTGTTTTTGGTGACCTACTGGTTTCTCAAAGCACCAGCCTGTGGGCTGTATTGAAGGGCTGTATGGAAATGAAAGAGCAGTAGTATTCCCTGGGACAGTGGCTGGGCACAGTGGGATGCTGCAGGAAGAGGGAATGAGGGGAGATGGACACATGGATGGGAATCTAGCTGGGATGAGGCACTGTCGTCAGGCTTTTGCTGGGGGTTTGGTGGCTCTAGAGTCTTATGGGGCTGAGTACACTTGGACCATGCCTTGCTAGTGTGTCTTAATAAGTTACCCTGGGTAACCAAGTGCATGATTTAATGCATGGAAGGAAAACGAAGGACCAGAAGTTAATAGCTGCCGAGTGTTTCTGCACCCAGCACAGACTCTGAAAGCAGACAGATGAGGAGATGGTGGCTGAGAGCCAGTGCCAGCAAAAGTGGTGCCTGCTCCCGCTGCAGTGGTGCTCCCCAAACCTCCGTCCTCAGGGTACCACTTGGGGCCACCTTCAATCCACAGGTCTGAGACATGAGGGATCAAAAGCCCAGCCCAGGCTGCTGTGTGCTGGTCTGGTTTGAGCTTGTGTCCAACCAATGCATCTCTTCCAAGATGTATCCCCACTTTTGAGCCATTTAGAGAGGAATATACCCACCTTCCCTTGGAGGCTGTCCTGCTGTTATTCACCCTCCCCATGAATGAGGTATGCCTTATATTAACAGAGTCTGGCCCTGCTTTTCAACCATTCTCTTTCAAAACAGGCTACAAACCCTTCAGTTCTCAGGTCTTTCTTCCTGTTCAGGTTCACAGATGTAGTCAAGCCAGCATCAATCTCCTTTCCCATAAGCTTAAGCAGGATGAGATCCTTACAAGCCTTTTTATATGGTATTTTTTTCTGCCCTTAAAACCATTTTTGTGCTCTTTCAAGTTTCTCTACTAGCTCTCTACCTGCAGTTCCCTGCTGAGCTCCTCAGTGGGATGCAGAGATGTAAGTTCACATCCCGTCTTTGCAACCGCCGTGGTCATACCCGCAAGGCTCTGGGTGTCTGGTAAGTAGTGGATGTTGCTGGTTTTGCTGATATGAACTGGGTGGGATTGGGGCTTCCCTGGCTGCAGACCCCCACCTGAAGCGCCCTCTCCTCACTGCCATCAGCCCCAATCCAGGGCTGTGCTCAGCCTGCCAGACGAGCCCATTTGCCCTAATAAATGTCCTCCCTTCCTCGTTACTTGTCACTCTGCACACACTCAGCAGAGATGTTCAGAGACATTTCCAGCTCATTAATAACAAGGTCCCCAGGCAGCGGCTCAGCACTGATCCTCACTGCACCCTGGGGAGCTCCCCCAAGCCAGAGTCTGGTATTGACCACTCCATAAGCTACTTAGCCTGTGTTTATTGATATTTTGCAGTCCTGCCTTCAAGTGTCAGGGTGTTCAAAGTCAAAAGCCTCCTGGAAGTCTCTTTGCATTCCCTACGGTGTGCTGGGCTGTTAGTAAACCTGAGCATTAGCTCATTAAGAATAAGAGCACGAGTGTTTTGCTTATTTCCTACACAGCCACCCAGTTATTCTTCAAGTTGAATTCTGCACAAATGCATGTGGTTTTACACCTGGGACAGACATCCGGTGGAAGCAGTCTGGGTTACCCTCATTGCCTTATTTGATCCTAGATCCACACTGAACTATCTTTCTATTTTTGGAGATCTCCCATGCTATCCATAATTAATCAGACATTATTAGTGCTGTGTTGGCTGCCACTTGGCTCTGGGAGGTTTCTTGCCTCTGGTTTTTATGCGAGCGGAGCCATGGCGTGCAGGGATGACTGACGGCTGCTTGCACTAGAAATGCACTTCTTCACCCTGTCTGCTCATGCACGAGCACTCTGCACCCAGGCAGTTGCTTCCTACTTCCCTATTTTTCTCTTTCTACTCCCCTCCCCTGCCCACTGATAACATCAAACTGTGTACTCCAGGATTTACAAGGTAAAGCTGCTCCTCGGAGAACGCTACAGCAGTGATCAAAGTCCCGGTAGCTTGTATTGTGGTGATCAGCTGGGTGCTCCCACCAGCCCCATGTCGCGCCGAGCAACACATCCATTTTATTTAATCGGATTATACAAAGCATTTTGCTGTGCAGGATGAGGCAGGCCCCTGGCACGGAGGCTGGCATTATCTCTGGCATTGCTGGGATCTAGGAAGTGCTGCATGGGGATAGAGGAGCCCATGGGCAGGGCCGGGGATGCTCTTCAGGGATGCTCACTGGGCTGCTGGACGGGGTTTTCCTTTAATTCCCTCAGGAGGAGCAGGAATTGGAATGGAATTTTTCTTCCTGCCTGGTGCTGGGTGCAGGATGCAGCCATGGGAAGTGGGGATTGGCCCTGTCCCTGTATCCAGCTCCTGGGAACAGCTCTGACTCGTTCAGGACCTATAATGGTTGAGCTGGGTTTTTTTTTCCCTAGGATCTTATCTGCCAATTTATGGCCATCTCCTGCTTTTCTAGCAAATCCAAATCCAGGAGAGCAATGAGGTACCCAACACACCCCCATCTCAGTACGTGCTGCTGCTCTTGGACATATGATGTGGGCCTCTGAGATGCCCTGAGTACCACATGGGATTTCAGGTGCGGATGCAGTTCTCAGAGGTTCCCACCAGCTATTGTAGCTTCATCCTGTGTTTTTCCCTCTCTATCTGCTTTGTTTTAAGGATTAACATCTGGAGCTGTGTGAATGTATCGGAATTGCAGCTCTCTTTTTGTCTTCTTTTTTAAAGCCCATATGGTTGCAGGGAAAAACAGAATCCCGAAGAGAAGATACATCAAAAGAAAGCCAAATATAGAACATTTAAAAAAAAGAAGAAGAAAAGACAATTTTGAATAATAGCAATGTATGAGTGAGCGTCTAAAAAAACTCTGCCGACTTTGAAGCCAGTCTCATGACTTATGAATATTTAGAGCTGACAGTCCTGGATACAGGCTTTCTCTTGAGCTTATTTGGAAAAGCTGGGCTAAACTCAAGTACGAAGCTGAGAATGTGATGAGCTCAAAGTAACCCAGCCTGGTGGGGCATGTTGGGGTTATGTGAACGTGGCTTCTTCAGTTTGAGGAGTTTGGCTGGAGGGTGGCATTTCCCCAAGATGTGCTGGGCTTTTGGGAAGGAGTAGTAGTAAACCTGCTCCGTTAGTCCCATGAGCTTATCTGGGTGACAGTTTTGAGCTTGGAAAGGGGATGTTTGTGCCTGTTTATCCTTGACTGCATCCTTACCTGCTCCAGGAGACCCATGTGGTCCTCCTAAAACACTGTGAGATGTGAGAGAAGAGCAGTCTTTGGGTTTATTTCCCCTTTGGAGCATGGGGGAAGGATGCTGCTGCTTTCAAAGGGTTTGGCGCTTTACAGAAGGCTGGAGGAGACTGCTGATGAGCAAGTTGGCTTTCCCCATTTCCCTGCGTATCTCCAGTTTTGGAGTCTGGCACTTGTCCTGGGTCTGGTGTGGGATGCAGCTGTGGGTATCACCCATGCGTGTGATGTTTGCTATGTAAACTTCACCAGAATTAAGCTGCCCATAGGAATTCAGCTAAATCCATCACTGGTGAAGTTTCAAAGGTGTGATTCCTCTTTAAGGCTGAGCATCCAACATGAGTGTATGAGCACACAGTGAGCACAGAGGCCAGATGTTGAGGCCATGGGTGGCTGCAAGGGTGCAGGAGGGCTTGTGGCTCTTTGAATCCATGGGGAATCATTGGCTTGTGCACAGGATGCGCAGGGATTCTGTGCTGTTACCAAATGTCATTGCATCCACCTGGAGAGAACCCAGGCTCCAAGGCAGCCCCAGACCACCCCATCATGGTGTGTGAGATGCTGTGAGACCATCAGAGCATCATTTCTCAGCCAGAGCCACCGCACCAATCACAAGAAAAACTCAGCTGCAGCATCCGAGCATCCCCAGCTCTGCAGGTTCCAATCAGCCTGGGCAGAAGAGGAGATGCATCCAGTTATTTTCATCAGGGATTTACTGTTTTCCTCTCCTTACCAAAACCACTTTGCTTTTACAGTGAGGGCTTTGTCACAGCTGTGCTGTAACTCACAGGAAAGCATCAGCACAATGAAGACAGTGGCCAAAACCACTGAGCTTTCAGCAGATGTTCAGCTCCTGCAATACACAGCACTGTGTGAGTGCAGGTGATGCTCTCACTGTCTAATACCATCCAATGCAGTGGAAAATAGACCTCCCCGCTCACCCCCTGAAACAAATCTGCAGGGTTTTTCCTGGTGGCTTTGGCAGGAGGAAAAGTGGAGCTCAACACATAATGAAACAAAAGCACAGCTCGAGGTCTTGCTGGAGGCTGTTGGGATAAAGGTCCTGGAGTGCTGCGAGAGGGCTGTACATGCAAGGAAATACTTGATGTAATAAATAAAGTGATTATATGTTTTTCCAGATGTATTTAGGGCTTGGAGGATAAGAGGAAATTCCTAGCTGAATTCCTGCCTGTGGGATAGCGCTGTTTCCATGGCCTTTCCCTGCCAAGAATCACTTAATTATGAGTAATTAAAAAAATCCAAACCAGCGCTTTGATTTGGCTTAAAAATGCTGAGGGATTTGGGGACAGGAAAATAGAATGGGAGAAAAAACAACTGCAGAAAAGAACTGAGTGACCTCCTGTGTGGGTGGCACTCGGCAAAGGGGGGGATGCTGGTGGAAGGGGATGCTGCTTATCAGGGAAGGGATTTTGGCCACAGACAAGCAGTGTCTGGTACAGCATGATCCCACACACATGGTGGAGCCAGGGATGCTTTTCAGTTCCTTGAATAAGCACAGCTCCTTTGCTCCAGAAGAGTTGTTAGTTGTGTCGTTTCCCTCTTTATTCTCCCTGGTAGGCAAAATCTCCTTTTCATGGAGGGATCTGAGGTTGCTGCGAAGGACCAGGAGCTGCTGGCTTGCCAGTGCATGGAAAGATGTATCTTTCCCAGGATGCTTTAGTGAAGTATTAAGCCCAAGAGTGATTTTTGTGTGGCCCACTCATGTTATCTCTGTTCCCATAACTTGGAGACAGGAGGTTTTACACTTGTACATTTAACCGTGCTGGGGCTGTGGGCTTTAGGTCCTGGCACTAACTGCTCCTGGTTTTCCCATTGGAGTCAGTGCCCTGAGGCCTGGAGAAGGGTGGATTTGCACTCGCAGAGAACACACATGTTACAGTGAGATATTTATTGATGCCAAGCATATCAAAGCCTGCTGATTACAACCTCCCAGGCTAATGGCTTTAGAAACAGTCCTCGTTTTGTGGGATAAGGGGAGAGAGCTGGAAGTGATGCAGAGAAAACGTGATATTGAGGGAAATGGGTGGGAGAGGATGGAAAAGGAGGGACAGGCTGACCCTTTTGTGTGTTTAGGTTATGAAGGCAATATAAAAAGTATGAGATTGGGATAGAGCCTATGTCTGTAATCTCTTTCCCCAGGGGTTGGTCCACCTATTTGGGTGTGTGGGCTGGCTCCCACAGCCAAGGGGAAAGGTGGGGACGGGCGATGACAAATGCTTCCACTGATTGTATCTCTCCAAACCCAGAGTCATGGATGTACTGGTTCAACTGTCAAGGGGCGGAGAAAGAAATAGCTCAGGCCACAGAAGGGCTGCCAGGGATGCTGAGTAAAGCTATTCCCTTGGCTCTGTGTCCCCATCCTCACCCAACACTAGTTCATCAACTGAACGTGGTAAAGGCAAGGTGATGGGTGTCACCCACTGTCCAGATGGGTGGTTGGGTGTCTTATGCAGAGGGCATGTGACAGCATCCATCAAATGAGAAGATGCAGCACAATACTACCCTGGGTTCCTTAGTAGATGCCCAGGTGCAGACTTCAGGCTGGAGAGGAGCCAGTGACAGTGGGGAGCAGCACGACAAGGGCTGGCTGCTGCTCCAAAGCAAGTTTTATAGCAGGTACTGAGCTTTGCATTACCTGCTTGTGCTAAAGCTGCAATCTTTCTCAAAAGAGACTGAAATCTGATATAACCAGGATTGTTGTGGTATTTAATGTTCCCATTTCAGTAAAATTCACTTAGAGGTAGGATTGCAAGTGGATGGACTGGGCTTACTGACTGGGAGGAGATGTGCCTATCTGCCAGGCACGGGGTGGAGGTCAGGATGCCCAGGCACCCTCATGCACCCGAAACTGCTTCCTTAGCAAATGCACTGTGGGGAATTGGTGTCCCTACTCGTGGCAGGGGGATTGTAACTTTAAGTTTGAAGGTCCCTTCCAGCCCAAACCATTTGGATTCTATGACTTGCATAGGACGCTCAAATCCAGATCAGGATGGGGAAGGCAAACGCCTCCTCTTTGTTCAAACCAGACATCGAGGCAGAGAAATTTGGGAAAAGGCAAATGTTTGGTGGTCTGATGAGAGGCAGTGGTTGAAGTTTGCACTTCTGCTTTTGTTCAAAGAGCCATGAGCATCATCTCAGACACTGGTTCAGTATCTGCCCATTGTCTCTCTAGGACAACTGGGAATAACAGCTTATATCTTCACTTCCCAGCTATAAAATTCTTTTAAACCTTTTGCAAAAAGCCTGTAGGTTTTGACAACATACTCCTGATGAAAAAAAATCACAACTGTCTCGAGCAGCCCTGGCTGTGATCTTTAGCTGCCTGCGAGAGAGCCATTGGCACGGATGCAGGCTGAATAATAAGGACTCCCACGGCTGCAGAGGACAGGACAATATATTTTTGCAGGGCAGTAAAACCCGCTCAGTGCCAGGCTCTGCAGGAGCTGGGGCTCTGATCTGCTCCTTCCTCATCTCCAGGTACGGCATTTCATGGCTTCAGCCCCGTGCCGTGGGTCAGTGTGGCACATTCCCGATATCCCATCCTCGCAGCGGTTTTTGAGGTGTGAGTGATGCAGAGCAGGGGCTCGCCTGGACCCCGCAGTTTTCAGGCAGCTGTTGAAAGAGCCTCTATTGCAGAGTGCTCAGGTTGTGTTTAATCTTCCCCCCTTCATCTAAATCATGGGGGAAGGTTTTATATACAGCTCTGACGGTGCTGAACGCTCTACCAGAGAGGGATGTGGGGAATTTATAGTGCACAGACTGATGCTGGTTAATATGCAAGCAAGGCTCTCAGCGGTGAAGGATTTCTGGATTTATCGGAAGGGGAGCATAAATGTAAGGCAGGAGCCGGCTGGGGATCTTCCTAGATGAGGCAGTTTAACCTGCAGGACCAAAGGCTTTTAGGGTTGGTGTGAGGGTACGTGAGTGCCCTGAGTCCTGTGATCCATCACCTTAAACCAAAAAAGCAGCTCATTTTTGATCCCGCCTGGGTTTTTGCAGGTGGAAGCAAAGGTTGATCTTGCCCTAAGCCCAACAGAGACTGTTCCTTCCCAGAATCAACCCTTCCCCGACCACACTGAGATACTGGCATGCTGCTTTAGTTAGCGCTGGTGGGGACTGCCCTGCAGCACCCCCTGTTCCGCCTGGCCCCCTAACTGCCCACAAGTCCTGCACCTAGATACTGCCTTCATGTCTGCTTTTCCATTTCAATCTCTTGTACTGTCAGCCTGAGCCCTCATTGGCCTGGAGACGGTTTTTATTCCTTTCTCTGTCTTACCCTTCACGCTACCATCAGCTTTCTGACACGGGAGCGTTATTGGAATAAAAGTAGATTTTTATCTCCCAAGCCTGTTTATTAAACTCTCTCCCTTCTTTCACACAAGCTACCACCCACCCTCCCAGACGTTTGTCGATTCAAATCAGGTTTAATCAACTCACAACACTGGACACATTAAAATTGGATTTCTGAAAGCCCAATAAAGTTGTGCCACTGCACTGTACTGTAGCTGGAGGAGCTCTGATTTCATCACATCATGTCAGCAGCTGCAAGAAACAGCCCATGAGAAACTCATCTACTGTGCTCCAGCAGGCTGCTAAAAACGGATGAAGCCTCTCCTGAAGAAATATTGACTATTAGTATTCTTATTAACATTCTGCTGTCAGAAATGACCAGTGGTAATAAATACAGCTGTATCTTTTCATCGTCCTGCCCATTCATCACTGTCTGGCTGAGCTTCCCTCGGTGCCAGGGACGCTCACCATTGCCGCACATGACCCCTTCTCTTCTTCCGTCTCCTTGCCCAAAAGGAGCTGTTTTCCCTCATGCTGTGACCTTGATTATTTTTTTAGCAATGTTATTTTCTTCTTTCTCTTTGATAGAGCAAACAGCAGAGCAAGAGGGAGTTTGAGAACAGCTCCATCTGTGCCTGCCCCAGCAGAAGGGCCCTCAGAGATGGGAAAGGTCAGGATGCGGTCCAGGCGCCTGCAATGCTCCTGCTCGCCTGTAATTAGATTTCCATAGTTATAATGAGAGATGTTGGTAGACTTGGATTATCCTCACGTCTTATTTCTTCCCTGATCTTGGGTGAGCTTCAGCGCTAATGTAAATCAAGCTGTATTTTTGCAATTGCTTTCAAACAAACCTAGCCAAGCTGGCTTTGCCCTGTGCCGCTGCCCAGCACCAGCCTCCTTGTGCTGAGGCCACACTGTAAACCTGATCCAGGAACTTACTGAACTAAGCCATCCCTCTTTTCTTTGCAGGCTGGTTTTAATCCTGACAAGCTCCTTGATCTGGCTGCGTGTGTCTGTAGGACGGCACAGACATGTACATGGTTCTGTACAGGAGGGGAATATAGTGTTGGAGCAGGGGGAGGAAAACTTTCTTTGGGTATTCAAGGGACTGAAATGATGTTGTGAGACAGCACGTTTGGGCTTGAGTCTGTGCCCAGAAGCATTGCCTGGATGAGAGCAAATGGCAGCAAAATCCATGTTTCATTTAATTCTGGCAAGGACGTGACTTCCCTCACTCACTTCAAAACCAGCCACCGAGGAAGCACATGACGGAGAACGATGTCATTAATGCCAAGGAGAGCCCATTCATGTATTAACAAAAGTTGCGTCCCAACTTGAGGCAAAGGGAAGGTGAATTTACTGCCACAGACCTGGCAATTTCCCTCCTCCCCAGTTCTTCAGGGTGCTCTGTTTCACCTCTCTCTTTCACAGTGGCTAGCTTTGTCCAGGCAGGTGGGATTGCAGGAGCTTGGAGCGCTCCTGCCTGCATGAGAGGGAAGTCCCAAGGAATGATGCATGCATTTAACACCAGGTGATCATGAAGTGGATGCTGCTCTATGGAGGCATAGCTCCTGGAGGCAAGCAGCTCTGGGTAGGCTCTTCTTTGGGTGCAGTCAATGGTGGAAGTCCCGGATGCCTTTCAGTGCAGTTGGTTTGATGGAGATGGAGACTGCTTTGAGGGTGAGAGATGGTCCTTGGCTATTGCACAGCCATATCTTGTCCCATGGGGTCAGTGTGCAGAAGGGGTCCCTGACCATGGCCTTCTATGGAGTCTCTGCTCACTGCAGTGATGCTTCATAAATTCACCTGAAGGCAAAACTGCCCTCCCAAAGTGGGGCTCAGCCACCAGCCATGGTCACCATAGCCTTGTCCCCATGAGCGTGGGGAGTGGCAGAGGGTGGCTGTGCCCTGCTGGCAATGCAAATGAGCAACAGGGAGAACAAAGCCCTTGCTGCTTGCCAAAAAGAGCTTCTTCTGAGCTTAATATATTTGTATCAGCATCACCTCTGCAGTCTGGTGTGTTCGACATCCCTGCAGCAGCATGGCAGGTCCCCAGAAAGGTGACATAAGGGCTTTCTTCCATGTGTAGTCCGAGGGGGAGGCAGCAACCTCCAGCACCATGCACTCTACCTTCTGCCAGACTGGGAACAGAGGCTACAGAGCCTAATATTTGCCTGTGGACATAAAGACAAGAGCTTTTGTGGATCTGTGCCCATGAAACCAAACCTTGGCACCACTCATGAATTTAGCTGTGGGAGAATGACACCCCTATGCCAATACACCAATGCAGCTGTGGCCAACAGGGCCAGCTTGGATGAGGCTTTGATGCTCTGGAGGAATTGAGTATTTGCTGAGCAGTGAGCGAGCTGTCTCTGCTGCTGAAAAACAGTGTTTTAATGGCTGGGAACCAATGCTTACTGGCCAGTCTGGGGTAAAAAATGCCATAAAGTCAAAGCAGTTTGTTTTGGTAGGCAGGTTAAAGCCAAGCAGGGGGTTTAGAGCAGGTTTTCTCTTGAGGCATTGGTGGACATTAATTATCCAGAGGCAACAGCATGAGGATATGGTTGGGGTCCTGATTTCTCCCTTGTGGTCTGTCTCGGTGGGGCCCAGGGAGCTATTCCAGGTGGATCCCCCCTCCTGGGCCTGGAAATTAAATCCAAGCCAATTTCTAGGTGTCCCAACCCACCCAGCACAGAAGCAGTCTGCTCCGAAATAAATCAGCCGCAGTACGGAGGCAAGGTGATACGAGCACGGAGATTGGATTAAGGAGCGAAGGTGGACAAGACAGATGGTGGGGTGGGAAGGGATGAAATGGGCTGGTGGAAATCGAAAGGGAAAAGATGACAAGGATGCTCGGCTCACTAAAAAAGACAAAGTGCTGGGGTTTTCCTGCAGGGAGCTGGGAGAAAAACAAAACACTGAGGAATGTGTTACATTGCTGCCAATGTTGGTTGCTTTTGGGATGTGATGGGTTTTGCTGGGCAGTGCACAGCAGGACCTGGTGCCAGCCCAGCAGGAATAGTTTTCATTCTTAATTAAGAAGAAGCACTATAACCCATTTATTAAATATGCTTTGAATAGCTCCATTGTGAATTAAGGTCAAAATACAATTTCTAAATTCTCAAGCTATGATCCAGGATTAGCTTTATTGATTTCCTGCATGATTTGTAGGAGTCACCATCATCATTTTGACAGTTTTATCATGCAGTAATAGACTTCCTTTTAGATAACTACAGTTACTGCATTCTCTTTCAATCTGTAGGACTTTTCCTTAGATAATCACGCTTAGATCATGTTTCTTTCTTTAGTCATATATATGCAATAAAATTTGGATAACAGCACTAATTATTTTAACACTGATTTCAAGCACAAGTTCAAGGGTTAATTATACAAGAAAACTTTCATCTTTAATATCTATTGCAACACTCATCTTTCAGGAAACAAAAAGCAGAGGAGGTAATGTTAATACTTAACAAGAGTTATTTTAAGTTGGTAAATTGTGTGAAAGTTGTTTTAATGGATACCTGTTTCTTACTCAGCGCATCTTCAGTGGATCATGGAGGGGTCCCAAGGGCTGAAAGTACTGCCACCTACTTCACCCGGCCAAGCACTTGTGGGTACTTGAGACCATTAATTAGGCTTTGCCATCAGTAACAAAGACAGATTCCCCCTTCACAGCAAGCATGGGCAGGTGCTTATGGTTGATGCTTCGACCACCTCTGGGGTCAGAAATATCCTTGCACGTCCCAGCCCCGAGTGATGTCTCCCTCCGGTCCCTGGTCATTAAAAGGAAATTAATTTCACCAGGCACTGGAGTAAGTAAACTCTCTGATTTCTGGTCTGTTATGACTGTTAACCAGCTAGATCTCACTTTAATAGCTTATTTAAAGCACTGGGCCTCTGACAGCCTGGGTGATGGATGGAGCTGTCAGCATCTGCTTCGTTTGGAAAGGAGAGGAACATCTCTCGAACTAGAAGCTCTATAAATCAAAAGGATGAAAATCAGCGAGTGCATTTCTCTCGACAGGGGCGTCCTTCTCCCTGAAAAGTATAACAGGCGTTAAATTGAAGTTGGATTTATCGGGTCTGAAACCCCTTTCAACAGGCGCTTTCACAGCTGGAATGCAAGAGAACAGGCAGAGAGGGGCGAAGCCTGCAGCATCTGAACTGAGCACCATCTTATTTGCAAACCCCAACCTCGCCATCAGCCCCTCAGTGGCTATTTCAGAGCATTTGCTTGCAGATACAAAGCACCACTGCTATTCCCCATGGCCAATGCTCCCAAAATCCCATGTGCTCCATGGAGACACGGGGTTTTGTCCTGCCTGTGATGACTGGAGGCTCGGCAATGCCAGACCCATCACTCTTGTGTTAATGGGAAAAGGAATGGTCTAAAGTTTTGCACTGGGAGATGGTTCTGCATCCTCCCTCACAGAGGAAAACCCTCGTTCAACCCATGGGGCTTAAGCAGAAAACAGAAAGCAAACTCTTGGGATTTTCCTAGCCAGAAAACCCCCATCAGATGGCACAAGATTGAGCAATATATCAAATATTATTAGGGCAGGTTGTTATTGCTTCAGTCTCTGCCAGGTTTGAGACCCCTGTAGCACTCGAGCCTTTCATCTGTGTTTTCCCAAGGCTGCCTTTCCCACACAGCTGATGGATGGGAGCAGAACCCCACCCCCCGTGCATGATTTGCTGCGCCTCAGTTTTGTTTAATATTGAAACACATTTAAACGTTAAAATGGCTCTGACCTAGATTGGGAGCTCTTCGGGGGAAGGCTGTCGCTGGCACAGACGGGTTGGGGAGCAGCCGGCGGAGGCAGGGCCCATGCCTCGCTGAGGAGGGCTGCTGCAATAAAATCATCATTTAAGGATGGGAATTGACCCACTTAATTCACGGCGCTCTTGGTTTGCTCCACAGCGAGTGCTCAGAGGTGACTTGAGGGCCCCACTGGTCCCTGTTGCTACTCCCATCTTTGCCTTGTTTCCAGGACTGCAAAATATTTAGACCTTCCCCTATTAGTCTTTTCCCTTTTCCTTTTTCCCTTTTTCTTTTCCCCTTTTCCTTTTTCACTTTTCTTTTTCCCTTTTCCCATTTTTCCCCTTTCTCTTTTTATTCTTTTCTCATTTTTCCCCTTTCTCTTTTTTCCCTTTTCCCTTGCTTTGCTGGAGCTCCACTTTCGCAATCCCAGCTCCACTGTCAGCAGTAAGCACACTGCCCTGTCGCACCACGTAAGCAGAGGGGGCTTTTGGACTCAAAGGATGGACATTTTTTGAAAGCACACCTAAGGAGCCCTTTTTAGGTTGAAATCTGCATTTTTAAACTTCCCAACATGAAAATGCACCCTTAAAACAATTCAGCCATGCGGTCACATTGCCCTGGGATGGGTGTCTGCAATGACCTGTAAAAAAATATGAATTCAATTCTTTCTCTTCCAAAAACATGAGTGTGCGCCCAGCTGCCATGGGGCTGCCAGAGCTCTGCCTTGGGGTACGTGTAAGCTGTATCCCCTTTGATTTGTGCAGAGGATGCACTGAGGATGCAAATCTCTCAGTCATTCACAGCCAGGGTTTGGGTTTGACATACAGACCCCATGATACTCCCACTGCTCTTATAGGCTCATTCTAAATCCCTCGAACACTTCCTTTTTGGAAGGAGAAGGCATTTTGTGCCATTGTGATGGCAGAGCATGTCTCCCTCCCCATCAGGTCTAGGGGTTTCATGGCAAAGCCATCTAAGGGAATGGGAAAACTAGTGAACCACATAATTAGTTTTTGCTTCAGTGATTAATATCACTTGCAAACAGGTAATCACAGCCTGAGCAGGCTCCTTCGCAATGTTTTTCCTAATGAATGAATGTAGTTGGCTGGTCCTCTGCCTTTTGATACAAATACAGCAGCAGCTGCAGCCAGAATAAATAGAGCATCTCCCAGCGAGAGCAGACCTTTTCCTTCAGGATCAGAAACTCCCTGATATTCCCCAGCAGCTCCTTGCTGTTGATCTTAAGCCTGATCTTAAACCATCCCCTTGCAAACCCCCATCCCAGCATCCTCCCATTGCCATCTGGCAGCGATATTGGCCCTTCCAGCCTTCCCTGCAAACTGGTAATTCCAGTTTACTTTCAATATGCAGCAATCAGCCTGGAGAATCGTATTTGCTGGTAGGACCAGGGGCTGCATTTTGGCATGCAGGAAAGGCATTTGTACTTAAGCAGTTGGATAGTGGCTGCGTATGAAATCGTAATGGCTCAGTAATCTTGTCGTACAATAATCCTGCGCGTGGCTGCAGAGCGCGGCTCCCGCTGACCCACAGGCAGAGCACTGCCCGTGTTTAAGTGTGATTTAACGAGGCTGGAAGAGCAAGCTCTGCTTGCTTTGGTTTTTACAGGCAGGTGGTGTACAGGCAGGGCTGAGCAGAGGAGTTCAGTGTCAGGATGAGCCCCAGGGTCAGCCCTGGTGTATCCCCAGATGGGATGAGGGTGATGCAGCTCAGTGATCCATGCTGTAGTCCCCGTGCCAGGAGTGTGGAGCTTCTCTTTTTCTCCTTTTAACCCTTTTATTTTACAGCCTGAGCAGTTGTCCAGGCCAGTTGTCCTCAGAAGCTGAAGAACTGCCTCTCCTCATTGATATTTTGGGTGCCAAATTTCCATGTACAGACTGTGCCTCTCTTTACACAACCTGGTCACTAGTAATGGGGGTCCCAACTCAGTGAAGGCAGGGACACAGATGACCCTATTGCTATAATATCCAGGCACTTCTCGTATATTTAAAAATAGAAATACCAATAACGATCTGTCTCTCTATCAAGCCCTCAGGGGAAGTAGCTTGATTAGCTTATAGATCTCCTCGTTTACATGTGAGTGACCATGATGTCAAGAGAAGGGGATGGAGAGGGTGGGGATGTGCAGTGGAGCATCTCAGAGGGGAGATCCCCTGGTGGTATCCATGGGTCATGGTGTGGGTATCTGGACAGTGCCAGTGTCTCCAGGTTTGTGTCCCCAAAACACCCTCAGAGGCTGGTTTTCAGTGGTGTGGCTGGTGCAGAGCTGATGGATGAGCGGGAGCCTTTGGGGCGCCACGCTGGGCTGCGTCACTGTGATCAATAGCAGGGAGACAGGGAAATATGAATAGGGAGAAGGATGAAAAATGCAGTTCATGAACTGTGGCTGTTTGGTGGTAACTTGTAATGTGAGATCCATGGCATGGGTCCACCTGCAATGCTTTCGCCCTCATGTCCCTGCACCCAAACCCAAGGTCCCAAGGGAAACCTTGTGGGGTAAGGCTGGGGCTGCTCCTATCTCCCTGCTTTCTATGTGGCCTGCTTTGTGTTCCTTCCTGAAATCCACCGCAGTAACACGGAGCAGACTATTTTGCGACCTGCAGTTGCTGCTCTCTTCAATCCAAATCAAAACCCCAACTCAAGAGGGAAAGGAAGAGTGGAGGGTGCTCGGGTTGCATCCAGTTGGTGAGCAGGCTGGTGTGGAGGTCACAGGCATTCACTAACATGGTTTGAACATGCGGATTAGCTGAAGCTTGGTGTGTTTAGATGGGAGTCAACCCTCTAGAAACCAGGAGCAGAATGGGGCAGTGGTGGTGTCCGCTGCACTGGCCAGCAGCTGCTGGGGAGCACGTGGGATACAGCAAATATGTCTCCTGATGGCTGGGGAGGGACTGGCTATGCTTTAAAAAAGTGATTTATGCTCTAATCGGTCTTGAAGCTTCATTATTCCAAGCATTAGTGTGTCTGAGCCAGTGGCCTTATTTGTTAATGCACTGAAAGCAGCAGCAGATGTGCTATTTTTCATCTGTGACCCGATCAGCTTGCTGATTCATCTACTTCCATTTTCATTTCCTTGTCACTGATTTATTAAGGATGTCTTACTTATCTGGGGCTCTTTCAAAGGGCCCCTATGGTCCAGCCCCAAGAAGATGCTGGAGGAACACTCTCCTTTCCCCAAATATCCCATTTTTCAAACCATATTCACCCTCATTCCTCCGGAGATTGATGCTTTAATCATTTAGTAACCAAACCAACCTCTGTGGCTTGTACAATTTGTAGATCATTCGTCTGCTGAGAGAGCAACTTCCCTCTTTTCCATTGCAGATAGGGTACCCTATCCTTTGGGGATGGATTTGGCAGGGGGAGGATGTGCATGGGGACTGCATCCAGGAGCTCCATGGGATGCACAGGAGTGAGAAAATTGACTCAGACTCTAGGGAGCTTATGTGGATTTTCTTGGATGAACAAGCCCTTTGCTACCTGTTTGACCTGGGCCATGATGAATTAGCAAGAAATTGTTCTCTCTATCCTATTCCAAAAAATGTCTTTATTCCCACATCTGTAACAACAAGGCTGGAGCAGGTTATGGGTTTGCCTTTGCTGTGTAAGGGGATTTTCTTCCTTCCTGTGTCCTATTGATGAATCTCTTCTGGACAAGCCACCAAGCAGAACAAGCTGCAGTGACGTGGGAAAAAGCTATGGCCAGCCCTGTCCCACAGTATCTGCAGGGATATCAATCCATGGCCACTGCTAGGCTCTTGGCATCCAGCATCTCTCAACTTTTTTCCTCTGGAAACCTTGTTTCACTTGGCATCAGGCTTTGCTGAGCTGCCCAGAGTAAACCTGTACCCAAAAAACCCTTCTTACCAAAGTGCCTTTTTGCTGACCAACTCTGACCTGACGCCTTCGGGGCTTTTCAGAAACCAAATTCTGCCATGAAACACACACATAAACCCACTGGATTTGGGGAAGGTTTTCTGAAGTGTATTCATAGATCCCCTGTGCTTTTATTCAGCCAGCCCTGAAGCTTCATCCCTTGCCCCTGTAAATCGCTCCTTCCTCCCACCTTTCCTGCTGGGAACACCGGGGAAATATTATGTTTCCAGCTGCTTAGCTGAGTCCCTGGGGGAACTGTCTTTTGCTTCTGGGGGGATATTTGAAGGATTTACGATGTTGTTCAAGTAACTGATCCCTGAGCCTCAGATGTGCCAATGATCTCGCTGGTCTATCCAAGTGCTGCTTTGATTTCCAGCCTGGTTAACTCCTTAGCTCTTTGCATGGTAGTTGGCTCATTACACGGTATCTTGGCCTTTACTGAAAACATGGATTAGCCTCCTCTGTTTTATTTTTTTTTCCAAGGAAAAATAAAGTTTCATGTTGTTTCTTCCCCCTTTGCCTTTTCCCCTTCTCACGTGATGAATTTTACATGCTGATAAAGGACTTGCAGGATTAGAGCCAGCAGGTCTGTGTTACATTATTGGCACTATAGACAAGCCCTTGCTGCTTTTATAAATGTAAGTACCTTTCCAAATCAATAAATCAACATTAACATTGCTTTAAATTGGTAGAACACGTCGAGGGAATTTGCTGGGTAATTCTTTTTCTTCCTGATTAATTTATTTTGTCTGTGTAAGATTCAGACTCTTCAGGGACAGATCCTCATCTCGATGTCCTGGATTTTCACCAATGGCATGCCCAAACACTGGTGTGGGTGCAGCCCAGCTTCAGCTGGGTAATGTGAGAGGAAAACAAATGATGTGGTTTTGTTCTCTTTCAGAAAGGAAAATATCCAGTGCCACAAACAGGGATAAAACCCTTCCCCAAACCCTCTGGGAGCAATAGCTTGGAGGTGCTATTCTCTTCCCCTAAGCCAGACATGCCGGCTTTCTAAGACTGCTCAAATCTGCATTGAAATGGAAGAAAGGAGCTCAGTGTTTGGTCAGGGCTGGGATTAATTCCCATTTTGAATTGCCTGGGGAGTACCATGCACCCCACCTGCTTCTCCCCCACAATTAGGGTTAAAGCAGCTTGCTTGGAAATGCCCTGAGGACATGTTTGCACATTGACACAATCCATTACCCTATCACCACCGGTTTTGTTGTCACTATTTATTAAAGACTCTGGAAACAGGCAAAGCTGCCTCTTTCTGTAAGGAAGCTTAGATGGAAATTCCAGCCACCCGTGTGAAAAATCCCTGTCCCGCTCTGAGGCAGCCGAGACCTGCTCCCTTGAGCACGTGGACCTGATTTATGCCCTGGGTAGGAAACTTTCCTTTCTTTTTTTCCTGAAATATTTTGAAAACAAAGCACCCGAGCAGCTCAGCCCCTGGGAGCATCTCAACCCTGGGGGCCTCCGCTCATCTTCCCTCATATAGAGTGAAACGCAGGTGTTGCATTGGGGCACTTCACTTCGGCTTATGCCCCCTTCACAGTTCCTTATTAGTAGGGCATGGATGAACCTCACATCTTTTAAAATTTCCTTGCCCACCTTTTGGCTTCAGCCTCTGCATCCCTCCAAAGTCAGGGTCTCTTTCCGGCTTCCTCCTGCACTTTGGCATCTGGGATTTGGCCTGGAATGCCTTTTCTTCCCCCTCCCTCCCCCCTTTTTTTTTCTTTTTCTTTTCTCTTTTGTTTTTGCTTTTGTTCCCTCCCTCCCCCATTCTGCTTGCTCGCAGCTTCTTAATAGCTTTGTGTACAGATTTGCGAAAAGCCGGGCATTGAAGTGGCGGCCTGGGCTGCCCTCTCTTGGTACTGCTGCAGGTTGCACAGAGCACAATCCGCGTTTCAAGACAGCATCTTCCCTGGTACGGCTGCCTCTCTCACAATGGTTGATGAGAAGGGCTGGTTTAAAGCTCTTCCATCCTCCGCTCTCATTACATGGTGGTCAGGTTCCCTGTTTTAAGGTCAGGGATCCTATTGCGACACTGTGATTCGGGCACATCTGTTTGCCAGCTTCGCTAATGAAGCTTTTCAATCTCACTTCTGGCTCTACAGTAGCTCTGCCACAGCCCTTGGGGGAGTAATTAAGGATTTCTTCACAACATTTGTGAATGTGACCTCCTGCTTCTCCCCCTGACAGTGGAAATCACTGCAGTGCACATGTGATAAAGCACGAAATCCCCCTGAGTCATGAGGGCATGCGGCTCGATAGCGCTTGGCAAGTCCTGCAACTCCTTTTTGGCAGACAGGCTGCTGAAATCTCATCAGCAAGGCAGAGAAAGGTCATAGCTGAAGGTTACAAGCAATCTTTTCTCTTTATTTCTTTTTTAATATAAATTTGGGTTATATTGATCTGGTTAAGTTGCTTACCTGCAGCTTGCTGGTTTTCATTCCGCAGGCATTGTTGGGTGGGGGCACATAATGCCAACCTCCAACTTGGCCTGGGGAAGGGCTGTTTCCTAGGTTTGAAGACTGTGCTCAGCTCATCTGTGGTTTTCTCTGTAGTATGTCCAGTCTGTTATGGGTTTTATTTGCTATGAGGGCATTACATTTGCAGAGAAGAGATTTGGGGGATATTGCTTGCAGGGGGGCATTTTGGTCACCCCAAGTGTTACATGCCAGTAATATGGTAGGCAGTTGGAGATCAGCATCTTTCCTTGGGCTCTGAAGCAAAACCAGCTGAAGGTTCATCCAAAACCAGTGAGGGCTTTTTTTTGCTGCAGCAAAGACTTTCTAGAGTCACTCCATGGTAAAGCACCTTCTAGTTACCAGGGCTTGAACCTGGTGCTCCAATGGGATGTGAGTGTGGATGTGCCGGCATTTGCAGAAGTGGTACTAGGAAAAAAAGCCCTAAAGCAACATCATCTTTCTGACCTGTTTTGTAAACAGCCCTCTGGTTTCCAGGCACCCCTGTCTCTGAGAAACCAAAGGACACGATGCTCTCTGTCCCTCTGTTTGTCACACAGATCTGATAAAATAGCTTTTGATTGCTAATTTCTCTGCTGGGGTTTTCTCTGTGACTCTTATCAGGATGGTAGATAAGACAATGTGAGACTGAGTGATTGGATGTGTTAGAAACATAAATACTGTGCCTTACAAGTCCCCTCGTGAATTTGCTGCTGCAGCAGCCAAGAAGCCTCTTTCCCTTCTCCATTTTTCTTACAAAGTGATGATCTGTTCCTGATGGGAACAAAACCAGAAAGCTGGGACTGAAAACGTTGTTTATGAATTAATACCCATTAAATGGTTGCTCACCACCTCCTGCCCAAGGGCTTGGGCGTGGGGCTGAAGGTGATCCTTGGCAGAGCACTGCATTGCAGTTTACAGTGGGGCCATGCTCCAGTGCTCCACACAGAGCAGCCCCTGCACAACACCCTGATGCCTCCCTAAGCTAGCCCCAGGGAAAAGGACCCCCAGCATCTCCTGAACACAATCTATGAAGTTGAAAAGCCATGGGAATTTCTTAACTCATGCCTGAAACTTTGCAGAGCATCCTTCTTTGCCAGCTGGTTTAAGGGAATTACCCCTTTTGCTGCCATTGCATCTCTGAGAACAAGAGTTCTTGTGATGTGTCTGTACCGGTGACACCAGAACGTTGTGGGATTCAGACTGGTTATTCCAAACTCATGTCTGGAGGTGGAGTGTCGCTTTTCATCCTGTAAATTGCTGCCAAAAGTCAGGCTTACAGCAGGGTATCCCAATGCCTCACATTGTGCCCCACCACCCCAAATTAAATGTAACCTGTACTATAAAAACTGATGGGGTTTCTGTGTTCTTTTTCTCAGCAGATGTCTTCTCTGGGAGGAGCAAGGAGGTAACCTGGCATCTCTTAATGGATTAGTGGAGTCAGAACTTGTGGGAGACATGCCCAGCTCTCTGCCTGCATCACCCATACACTCATCACCATCCAGAACTCCTGGATAGTCCCTTCTCTTCCTGGATTGGTGGTAGCGCTGCTTTGGCCTCAGTCCCAAAGATGCTCTGGAGGCCACGATCAGCAATGCATCCGGGATAACACAGACAACCCGAAGCTGCATTCTGAAATGCCTTCATATTCTCTGCCAATGCCCAATATTCGCTGCCGCCCTGGAATGCACAATACGAGCGAAAGCTTCTCCTCTGGAGAGATGACCTAAAGCCGGTAATGAGGTGCCTGGCTGGAGCCGAGGGCAGGGGAAAGCATGTGGGAGGAGCTGCCAGGCCTTCTCCATCCCTGAGCGCTGCTGCCATCTACTGCCCAAAGCCTAGAGGTGCAGGGAGGTTCGGTAGCCTGCTCTCTAGGAGAGCGCGTCACCCGGGAAAACAAACCCAAAGACACCTTTTGGGTGCTAAGACAGAGAAAAAAATACCCCCCGTTCTTTAAGGGGTATTGTTTCTGCAGGTAAATGATGCTCCTTTCCCAAGCGCCATCCCGAACAACCTTACAGATAACAGTGAATAGTAGGAGCATCCTAGCAGGGCTGCAGGATGGCCCAGGATGTTTTTTCAGTTAAATGCAGATGGGTCCTTTTGGCTGAGGACACCCAAAACTTGCAGGAAAACCACACTCCAGCTCACCACGGCCAGGACTCTGGTCCTGCCAAAACTGCTCTTCCTTGGCCTTTCTCTGCCATGGAGGTAAAGTAATTGATTTCTTGGAGAATTGGAGTGAGGAGCTGGACCAGAGGTCTGCAGAAGCACGAGGGAGTTTTTCAGGTCAGCTCTTATGGGTTCATTAATATCTGTATTTTAGTGCTGCTGCCTTTAATGACTTTTTCTTTATTTAATACTCCTTGAAGTATTCAGCAGCAGGTTTCTTACTCTGCATCAATCCTGCAGAGGTTTATTTTTCCTGTATAGCTTTATATTCACAATTATCACTCGCCCAAATGGGTGTGAGCCCATGTGAAATGGATTAAAAACCAGCTCATCCTGCCAAAAAGATACTCTGAGAGTGGTGTCTATTTAACCTCCTGAGGACCTTCCAAGAGGTTTTGAGGATTTCCCCAGCAATGACTTTGCATTTCCTTCCTGCTGGTTAGTAAGGGGTGCAGAGGGCAGGAGGTCTATGTGCCTGAACACAAGTAAATGCAGCGTTTGGAGGTCACAACTTCTGGGGCTGCCTCTGTCTTTCGGCAAGGTGCTGCTTGGTGTAGGGAGTCCTGGGGGGTGAGGAGGGCAGAGATGAAGGGTGCTGATCCATCTGAGGCTGATGGCCCATGTGCTCATGGTACCCAAACACGGAGCTTCATAATGACTATGCCAGAAAACAAGGCTTGATTTATTTATCTCCCACCTCTTCTCAGGACACTGTGCTCCTGATGGGAGCTCCTGGGCCTCTTGCTAGCCAGTGCAACCCCAGTCTGACAGAGAAGCACATGCAATTGGGCATGAAGCCGATGCGTGGCCTCCAGGCTTTTCCTCAGGTAGGAGAAAAGCTTTTTCTCCTTTATTTTAACTTTACCACTGGAAAGTCCCCACTTGCACACACACATTTGGTGGCCACAGGGCATCCATCCACTATCTCTGGCACTTTTTTGTATGAAGTTTCCTTCCAGGAAACCATTTCCTGCTGGTTTTTAGCTTTGCCCTTCACTTTGAATCAGCCCAACATTTAAGGTTTTCTCTGAAATTTGAAGAGCTGATGCTTATGATTTGGGGGTGAAGACTCATTGCAAAGACATGGTGAACTAGAGAACCCTGTCTGCTGCACGGAGACAGTCACGCCATGGTCTTCAGCAAATGGGACATTTGACAGGGGGCAGCTGAGTTTGTGAAGGGCAGTAAGGATTAAATTAGGAAACTTTCTGCTCAACAGGGTCTAGCCAAGGCTCCCTGGAACTCTGTTGTTTCCCACCATGTCAGCAGGCACCTGGCCAAAGCCATTGCTATGTGCAAAGAGATTAGGTAATACCAGCTCTGTGTTTAGGGTCTGAGTGCTTCTTTCAATTTAGCTTAACTCGGTGAGGAATTGACTTAAACTAGATTGATATAAGCCACTCTTAAAAGATTTAAGCCCCATCGTAAGAGGATGTGCTCATGGGTTTACACTGTATTAACCCAGGCATTTGAATAACAGCTCCGGGCTAGGTCTATACTTGGTTTCTATATTAAATTATTGCAGTTCAGGCCTGCCTGTTTTTTTAATTAAGTCAGTGAAAAATGTTAATGTGGCTTCACTTACACTGATGGAAAATTATCTTACAGTGAGTTAACTTTGGGAGTCATCTAGCTCTCCCAAGAGGAGGAAGAGGGAGGATTGTATGCTTGAAGGGAAGAAGGTTTGTAAACTCAGATAACCCTTAATGTATTCTAATCAGTGGAAAGAACAGAGGAACCAAAATGTCAATTAAAACATATTTTAAATGAAACCCTTCACTTCTTCCTGTAGCCAGCAGCCTTTGAAAAGGAGGGATGGCAGGGATGGCCTTGTTTGTGGGGCAGAGCCAGGACACTTGGCTGGGCTGGAGCAGCAAATCCTGGGGCAGTGATTTCCCTCTGATATCCCATTCTAAACCCAGTCACTTTGGCTAACACTTTGGCTGTTAACAACATGCCCTGCTTACAGCTCTGGCTGACAGGAGATGTCTGTCCCACATCGGGCCAGACACCTGTGAAAGCAGTGCTCAGATGCAAACCAGCAAGTTTTGGCTAATCCCTCTCACAGCACAGTATATCCCTTGCACGTATATGCCACTGATTTCTAATGGTATTAATAATTCTCACTTTATTTCTCACTCAAACACTCTTGGAAGGATCATCCAATTTAAATCACAGCTTCTCTAGTTAGCGTGTGTCACCACGAGAGGGCAATAAATCATCTAATTACAATGATGGAGCCGGTGTCCTTTCACAAAACCACCCATGATGAACTTAAATGGATTTTAAACATTAATATAATAGGCATTTAGTAAAGAATGGGAAGGAAAAAGAACATTTTAAACAAGCCAGCAGGTTTCCCTGAATGTATTTGGGATGCGGGGCTTGGATTGGCCACCAAAACCATCCTGATGTGCAGCGTGATGCTGGAATTAAAACCAGGGAAGGGAGTCTTGCCTCTTTGAGATGCTAATTCAGGTAAAAAGCTCATTTTGAGGAGTGCAGACGTACTGACCCTAATGATTCAGAGCTATTTGGAGAGCTAATGGAGGGTTACTAATTTCAAAGCATATCAATCTCATAAAAAGTGAAAGAAGATGGTTCTTTACTTGACAGTCCTATGAGATAACTGAGGACTAACTGGCTCCTTCCAAGCCAGCCGCTGGCTCCACATGCCAAAATGCTCTTCCACTTTCATTGCTGAGGCCTGGCCCTACAAAAGCCATGGAAAAGCCACGTTATTCCTCAGGTTGGTGCTGTCAGGAATGGGGATGTAATTAATTGTAGTTGTGCTCTAACTCATGGCTACTCTAAGCCAGAGTGGCATTTTTGCTGTAAAATGGTTCTATTCTTTGCTTTTTCTCCTAGGGTGGTGCAGCAGGGTCCTGGTGGGTGTTTTGTGGGTCCTGTTTGCAAGTCCCCAGATGGGGCCGCTGGCAGTGGCGTGAGCAGATGGATCCCATCTCTTATTGGATGTGTGCTTGGAGTGACCCTGGCTTGTTGCTGGCTGTGAACTGCTTGAGGGGCAAGGATGGAACATGTCCCTGAGTCACCCAGCTTTGGTGAAAACTTGTCTTGGCATTCATTGGTGTCTGATGAGAGTCCTACATCCTTATTGTCCTCCCATCCCCAGTCTTCCCAGCTCCTAAAAGGTGTCTGCTTAGTGACACAGATCCGGTTACAACACATAACTTAACTGGTACTCCAACATGTAGACAAGTCTATCTTTAATCTCATGTTGAAATCCCAAACTCTGTATTGACCTCATCTCAGCCCTGCCCTGGGAAAATGCGGCATCAATCCATGGGGCAGGATTGGCTGTACAAGGGGTTTGGGGCTTTTTAAGGAATGCAAGACAAGATGTCCCTAGCATATCTGGGTTGTTTAATCTCTTCCATTTGCCTTCCCATGCTTGGTTGGATGCGACACTGAACTGGTACACCTGCCTGCTGTGAAGCTTGGAGAAGGGAAGAAACCAGAACTTTTATACAGGAATCCAAAATGACTGTGATGAACCAAGGTCAGAAATGAGCAGGTATAAGTCCTCAAGGGCCAGGGCTTCTGCCAGCAATGAGGAGGGGAAAAAAATAGACACACAAGTATGAAATGAAGAAGAGCTGGAGAAGCAGTGGCACTGGGGCCCAGGTTGTGAAAGCAGAGCAATTCCCAGCCTAAGGCTGATATGACATTAAAGATATACTTAATGTGGGGATTTATGATAGAGTCACATGTGAACCCTGGCAGGGAGGGTTCATGCCTCATGTGCATGACAGGAATCACCATGTCCAGACTGGGGCTTCAAAATATCACAAGCAACTTGGAGAGAGTTCAGAGGGGAAGAACAGAAGTGATCCTGGGCCATGACCAGTGAGGGGAGATGAGCTGCAAGCTTCTCGGAGCAGGATTTGGCCCTCATGTTCCTTGGAGAAAGGTCAAGGCAGTAGCCACTGCAATCAAGACAAAACTGGTTCAAGTTGAAAGAACACTGACATGATGAATGGAACATATGGAGCCTCTGTCTTGGAGCTTTCCAGGACAGGGAGCTCCTGGGGAGGGACTGGGTCATTCGGACCTTCCCCAGATCCAACTTTGTGGCCACAGGGATAAAGCAAGGCTGATGGGAGCACTATTAGCTGGTGCCAGGGCTGGAAAGGACGTGGAAATGCTGCTTGCAATCACCTCTGGAGGTCCCCTGCAGTCCTGCATGTGGCTAAGCCCTGTTGCTATGTATCCCTTCAAGAACAAGGCTGGTGATTAGCCTTAAACCACAAGAAAAAGCAACAAAGCCAATGCTAATCTGCCAATGAGACCTACAGCACAGCCAATGCTTCAGTTCTGTAGAAGAGATGCTGCAAGCAGGAGAAAGATTTGGGACAGGACACATCTGTTATAAGTAGTTATTAGAGAGTGAAGGAAGCCCATGCTACAGATTCTCTTGCAAAACAAGGGGTTGGCGAGAGCTGAGGGTCACCTCTTTCTACAGCAAGTCCTAATGTAAATTTCCATGAGATGGAGGTTATGAGTTCATTATAAATTTATCCTCCTTGGCACCATGCATATTTGTGTCACCAAGAAGGGCACCTGGGGCCTCCTGGGAGGAGTTTTCAGCCTCTTCACTTGCATGAGCAATGGGATGGATGACTGTGCAGTTCAGATGAGGTGTAGGTTATGGACATCTTGACGATTTGTTTGCAGCAGTCCTAGGTGAGTATTTCCCAGGCTTTTCCTCAGATCAGCACTGGGAAGGCTGTGAGGGAAAAGCAAGTTCAGTCCTGAAAGGAGCATGAAACAGAGGAGGAAGACACAGAGAAACAGAGCCTAGCCAAGTTCCACAATGATTTTCATAAATAATAAAGATCTGGTATGAATATGAGATTGAAAGCCCTCAAAGCTGATTAAATCTGTTTGATATTTGAGGGTTTCCTCCCCCTCCCTCCCCTTTGTTAAAGGACAGTCTCCTCCTTCAAAGTGAGTGATGGTCTAAAGTCGTAATGCCGATTATTGCTGAGATTCTCACACGAATGCAGTGGGGAGAGGAGGGGGGGGAATAAAAATCCCTGTAGGGTAGTTTAAAGTCGGCGTGAGTAGTGTGTAATCTACCCAACAGGATTGATCCAGGTCAGGCATTAAAGGCTAAAATGGATTAAACAAAAGACATTCCCCTTGTAACAAGAAGGAAAAACTTCAAAGGTGGGATTTGTACTTGTTATGACAAAGGAAGTGGATTTACCAAGTGCCTGGGGGCACACCCCTCCGCGGCTTTCAATTTGCTCGAGTTGCTATGAAGAAACAGGACAAAATGCGTGGGGGTTTTTGCCGCGCACTCCGGCGCTGCCGAAGCCCTCCCCGGGGTAGGAACGTTGGGTTAAGAGGATCGGCTTGGCACTGCTTCTCCTCGTTTTGTTTTGTTCGCTCTTTAAGGAGAAATAAAGAAGAAAGAATGGGGGGAGGCAAGAAAAGGAGGGGAGAAAGGGAGGGTTGGTGGCACGTCAGAGAGAAACGTGATGGTTTGAGGGTGGCAGGAACAGGTGGGACAAGTGCAGTCAGAGATGAGATGAGGAATGGGACCTCCTGAGGAAAGAAATGACAGATTGTCCCAGACAAGGGTGAAGAGGCAACAGTGGCCAACACTGGTGCAGATCATCCCTGGTCAATGGAAATGCAGGTGTGGGTGCGTCCCCTGTTCTGTGCATACAGGGAGGAAACGGGACCTTTGGGCCAACAAATCTCACCAGGTTTCCAGCATTACAGCCGCTTGCTTTTATGAGACTTGCACCCTGCCGTGGGGGGATTATTGGTTTCTCCTTGTTCTTGAACCCACTCCAGAGCAAAGTTAATTCTCCTTCGTGACTGAGAAAAGGCACGTAGCAGTAGGCATGGTGGCAGCAGGGCATGGCGGTAACAAGCTATCATTGCAGTGAGTCTCGCAGCCTGCAATACTGCTCCCTCCATCTCCTCCAGGTCCTTCCACCACTGCAGGGGACCCACTGTGACTGGCACCAAACATTCACTTGACTGATCAAGGAAGACCATAATGCCCCAAACCTTCCCCAGCCTTGTGCTTTCACAAAGCTTAAAGTGCACCTTTGTGGTTGGTGCATTCAAATCTAGAGCATCTTAAACTGGGCTGGACTGAGTTCTTGGGCAATCCTGCAAAGGTGTTGCATGTTGGGATCATGGTGGCTCCCATGGTCTCTGATACCTGTAGCTGTTGGGATCCAAGCTACAGCACAAAGGAGGCTCTTTGGAAACAAGTTTGTATTGTTTTAACTATTCCTCTAAGGGAACAAGGCACTGGGTCTAATCTGTGTACAAGTTCTCCATATTAAAGACAGGCTAATTCTGTTAGGAAGTGGATCCTCACTATCATGCAGCAGAGTGCTACTATATTTCTATCTAATTACCCAGGTAATGCAATTAGGCAAGCGGGTCTAAGCGGACATCAAGAGGAGAGGTCCCCACGTTTGCACAGTGACAGGCCTATGGCAATTAAACGTGACACACTCAATTACCGAAATGTGAAAACATGTTTGGGAAACTTCATCCATATTAACGCATGGATGTGAGCTACAACTCTTTTATTTGTGAACAGAGAAGAAGGACTTCTTATCTTTCAAGGCCTGATGCCCATAATTAGGCTTATTATCATACACAGGCCTTGGAAGCACATTACAAAATGATGTCTCAGAACATGAGCTGCTTTTCACCAAGTGTCAAGCTGAGGAACTGGGAGTGAGCTGATTTGTCTCTGTAGGGCCTTCTTCTTGGGCTCAGCATCCTCCTGATGTGACCTTCCTGGGCAGCAAGTGGAAGGGACAATCTCACCTCTATCTGGGAAGGATATTGGAGGACTGATTAGGACTAATAAACAGCAAATAAGGATGCTCACAGTTACCACAGAACATCTTCTCCTTTTTTGCAGTACAGTTATTTTCACAGAGCATGCCTGAATCCCTTTAAACACAACTGTAAACAGTTCCTGTTGAGATCCTGTCCCAGCAAGAGCCCTGTCAGAAAACCAGCGGTAGAAGAAGGTGGCAGAAGGTCTGCAGAACCTTGAGCAGTGGGGATGGCTCCCCAGGGTACAGTGTTTCATTTTGTTTAATAAAGCCAGGACTATCAGAGTCCTCAGACAGGTTAGCACATCATTTCCAAGCACCCAAAGGAAGCCCTTCTTTGCAGGACACATGATGAAGTTGTGGACCTCTTCACTGCAGGAGCCCATGCAGGTCCATAGCACTCCTGGCTGGAAACAGTTGTGTGGCAGACCAGTGGAGGTAAGGAAAAGATGAGAAGGTACCACTCCAGGCTTAACTTTTTTGTGATCTGGGCAGCAGTGACTGCCAATTCTGGTGAGGGGCCATGGGGTGAGGTGGGCTTTGGGGCAGCATGGTGTGTCTGGTCCTGTCCTTCGACACCACTGCCTGGGTAGCTTTGGCTTATTGCACTTGTAGTTAATAATATCTGTGCAAAGCTTTAGAGACAGTCCCATTTAATGGTAAATGATTTACCTCTATTTGAATGAGTTGTTGAGTGATTCCTGCTGTGTGGTTCATCCAGCTCCATTGCTCTCATCCCTTTTTACCACTTTTTGAGAGCACCTGGACATGCCTTTACATCCCTGAGCAGTCTGGAGGCTTTGCTGGGGGTGTCAGCTTAGGCATCCCTCAGTGGCTGGCTCTATAGAAAAGGACATGGAGTGGGTGTCTCTGCTGGAGCTGTGACTGGTAAAATGCCCAGCACAATGACCCAGCCTGATGTCCAGAGATGGGTTGTTCTACATTGCTCCATGCCTTAGTTTCCTCTCTCTAAAGCAGAGATGCTGTCACAACAGTCCTTCTCCCTGTTTTCTCCAAGCAAAAGGGCAAGGCATGACTCCCTACAGCCCATTACATCCTGCCATGCCTTTGCTATGCAACACTTTATATATTGGGCCTCAAAGGGTCTCAATTTTATGTTAAGGTCCTGGAAGTGTTTTCCATCTCATGGCAGGGCAGTGGCCATGTGGTCAACCGTACCAGACCCCAGCATGTTCCAGGTAGTCTTTGCTCATTCCCAGCTGGCTTGGTGCTTTGAAAATCTCCACCTAAACCACACATTGCACAACCTCCTTCTTTGCTTTATCTTGGTTCCCATTAACACACTGGGGCCACAGCATGGCACACCATCAGGTGTCTCTGAGGACTGGCAACTTCTCCATCCTTCAAGGCTCTCCCACCTCCTGTTCCTTCTTGGGTTGCTTCAAAATCCCACTGGGTTTTGGCTGGGTTTTCACAAATACCCTCTCGCCTTGATTTGTTTCTTTTTTGTCTTCCTTTTCTGCTCCCCTGAAATGGGCTTACGCACCCCACAAACTTGGCACGCTTTGAAAAAGATAAGGATGAGTTTTCTGGCTCTGCAGGTGAGCTTTCTGCTCCGAGTTCAGCAAGGAGCCCTTGCATGCAGGGAAAACATTTGTGTGATTATGCTCCACCACTGCCGAAGCTCTTGTTCGCACCAGGTATTCAGTGCAGTCAACTTTAAAAGGGGGAAAAAAATACAAAAATAGAGCAAAGCAAAGCAAGCATGGAGTTCATATGGCATGGGGCAGCAGGGGAAGCATGGTGACGGTGGTGATGCTAAAAGAGCAGTAAGACAGGGATGCTGGGCACCACGGGGCAGAGGATGGGGAGATAATTCCCCATGGCAGGAATATGCCATCTGTAAAAACCCATTTGGGCTGCTTTTTATAGGAACTGAGGTGGTATAACTACATTCACTAGCAAATAATTTAAATATTGCCAGTCACGTCACATTGTAGTTGTTTGGAAATAATTATATCCATATCACAGACAGTAAATAATAGATGTGCTTTCACTAACATTTTATTCATGTTCTGTTTTAATATGGCAAACTTAGAAGTAATTTAATCTCCCAGTAAATTGAACTGGTAGGGGGTTCTTCACACAGAAGATTGCAAGTTATTAATTCCAGGCAGTCTTCATCTTGTACAATTAGTCACTGTTTGCAGCTGGAAATGTTTTATTAATTTTCCATAGCAGTTGATTTTCCACAGTTTTCTCAGTTTAAATTAAGCAGTAAGAGCTGCTGTTTCTTCTTAAATAAATTTCCTTTCCACAAAAATACATGCCTCTGGCTATGTCAATTTTCCCATTTGATTAAAGTGCCAGCAGGCAATTAATAACTTAATGCATTTTAAAGTACTTTTGGAAAAGTAATTTGAATAGCCAAACTTGTATATTTGAATTGATTGTTGCAGAAGATTTAACACACGTTCTTAAATCACAGAACCTTGTAAAGGACAAATGAAGAGTTGCAGAAGAAGTAGACACCATCTGACATCATCTCCTAAATACAGAGGGATCCTCTGAGGCTCATCCTCTTCTGGGATTGTCACCCTGGTCCTAGGAGAGGACTTCAGCCCCAGTTCATCTGGAGACCAAGTGCAGGGTTGCAAAAGAAGGGCCTTGCTGCATTGGCTGAACTCTCTAGAGATGATGTTCTTGGAAAGCCCTGAGGAATTGTCACTTCTTCACTGCATGGGCTGGGACATTCCCAGAGTAGGCTCCCACAGCCACCAGGCACCTGCTATAAGGTGGGTCCCAGAGGGTCCTTATGGTGATTCAGACCTAACTTCATTGCTCGTGTCCATGTTCATGCCTGTGTTCATGTCCTTGTCCATTCCTATGCTTATACCCATGCCCATTCTCATGTCTATCCATGGTCAGTGCAGCACAGAGGCAGGGCTCAGAAGGACCATCTCAGCATGACCACCTCCTGTGAATTCAACCCTTCTCTCTACCAGAAACCAAAACTAAAGCTATCAGGGACCTCAGAAGACCACCTAATCAATACCTGGCCCTCAGGTATGATCAGCGATCTCTAAACCAGACACATGTTTGTCTCATAGCTCATAAAGACCTCCTACAAGAATGCACCACCTCCACGGGCCATCTATTCAGGATTTGCTGTCCACAGTTAACTCTGTCACAGCCATACCTTCCTTTGGGTGCATCTCCCTGTGAAGCTTGTGAGCAGCTCACACCAGCATGGTTGTGTGTGCCGAGGTCATTACGGGCCGGTGAGCAGGGTGTTTTGCTTCTCAAACTTGACACCATGATCCAGCAAAGCACTTAAGCGCACTCATAAATATAACCAGACAAACAACCCCTTTGAGTTGATGGCATTATTCCTCTGCTTGTCTTAAAGCATGCGCTTAAGGACTTTGTTGGATTGGATTTGAAATGCTTTAGCCCTCATCTTTATCTGCCTTAAAATCAGTCTTGGAATAGGGCTGTCATATTCATTTGCTATTTCTTTTAAGACATTGGCAGTTCTGTCACATTTCTTCCTTTTGCAGGAGTTAATGAATGTTCTCGCATTGCCCAGCTGCAAGAAGCCGTGAGCACCACAAAAGATGAATTTCATCTGATGTGTCCATAATCTGGAAAGAGATTATTCTTATTGATGCTGAGCTGACTTTTCTGACCACCTCAATGTAGACTTGGACTCAAGTGTGGGGTCCCAGGAGGGAAAAGAAGGGGTGATTCATGTTGCGGCTATCAGTGTTTCACACATCTGAGAGCATGGCGTGCCCCAGCTGAGAACTTCAATTCACTTAGTGCAAGATGAAATAGCAGCTGAGTTGGGTTGATTAAAAAAATAATAATCGTGATGCAATAATAGGATTAATGCCAGCTATTACTGTTTAACCAAAAGGTCATTTTGATAGACATAACTTTTATCAGGAAGAATCAAAATATCAGGTTCAGTTTTGATTTTTTGAGGAAAGGGCACTAAGAAGACAAAGTGGGGATGGTGAACATGCCAGGACTTTTCCAGGCTCGGGAATTTGTCTGGAAGCAGCTCCTGGTCTGCCAGCAGCAGGTCCCCAGCTCCAGGGATGTTGTGGCCACAGCTCCACCATTACCAGTACCAGTCCCTGCTGCCCTGGCTGAGAAACTCGCCCACAAATCACATTCCTTTGGGTGGACTCTTAGAGTTTTTCTTTTTCTCTCATCTCCTGAAGCTGTGGGCAGGTTTCTGATTTCTGCACCAGAAAACTCCTTCCTGCCTTGTCTTGAAAACCCAATGTGACTTTGCTTCTGTTCCCACCTGCCCTTGGTGGCCTGTCTGATCCCCACGAGCAACCTCAGCTCTCCATACTGCACAAGTTATACCAATACTGACTGCTCTGTCCTTCCTCCCCAGACCAGCTCCCCAGACCCCCCAGTGCTCATCCTGGGGAAGATGGGGCTAAACTATATATATATGAAAGACTGGTTGTATAGCTCTACTCCTTGCCCAGGGCTGTGTCAGAAGGAGAAAAGCTGATTGGGAAGACAGTCTTTAATTGCATGTCTCCCTTCTGCCAGTGACTTTGCTGGATCTCCACCTCTCTGCTTTTTCACTGGAGCCTGTCCCTGCCTTCCAGTGCAAACCTGGATTAGCCCAGAGGATCTCACATCCCTCCTGGAAGAGGGACCCTGCTTCATCTTGCTGCCTGGGCTCTCCATCATTCCTTGCTGCCCCATGGGCTGTGCTATCCCCTCCCCTGAAGGTCAGAGTAGCGTCCTTGAACCTGCTGTGCATGGTTACACTGCCATGTGTACCGTGTCCAGGGATGTCACCACTGGCTTCTTCACATCATGACAGCTTGTACCCAGACATGCTCTGTCAGCACTCGACTCCACATTTTGGAAGTTCCCACTGGCATCCTGGGGCCATAGTTGTGGGGTCCCCCCTCCTGCTTGCTCAAGCTGCCACCTCCCTGCTGCTTCAGGTGGATTTTACTTTGTCAACCTCCAAGCAGAGCCCAGATAAAACCAGTGCATCAGGGGGGCAGCAGAATTGCTTTGTTTTTTGTTTTGCAAACAAGAGGTGCTTTCCAGTGAAAGCCAAAAGTGGGTTTTCTCTCGGCTTTGGCTGCTGAAGTGCGGGACTGTGCTATTTGCAGCAGAGAAGCTGCTCTCCCTCCGCTCCTGTATCAAATGCAAACAGGAGCTGTGGGATGCCAGCCTGTCTCTGACCGAGTGAATCAATCTGACGGAAAGAGACAAAGTCCCCAGATCTCACAATAATGAAAACAAAGATATCCAAGTAATAATAAAATCTGCAAGAAGAACAAAGACAACATAACTCAGATCCCAGCTGGCTCAAAGAAAGCGTCCATTAACAAGGGATTAGCGGGAGGGAAGTACACAACCAGTCAATAGGAAGTGAAAACACAACACACAGTCCCCTAATATCACAGCCCAATGCAGGGTTAGGATGAAGGCTGTGTTGGGCAAGTTAGAATAAAAGCTACTCCAGAAATCTATCACATAAAAACCAAGTGCTGCAAAGCCCGCTGTGGCGCCTAATTTTTGAGAAACCTTGAAGACTTGTTACTCTCAATCAAAGGAAAAGCATCTTGTTTTTCTCTGTGCATGCTCGTGTGCATCCCTCATGTGTTGCACTTCACTGTTACATCTCAGAAACAGATTTTTTCTCACCTTGGGGATTGTGTATCTCCTCACACAGCCAGGTCTGGTCTGGACTCGGATCCTTCAGATACCCTGGTAACACAAACAGGAATTAAAAACGAGTGACACTGATTACATTCTCCCTACTGCTGTTTTCCAGGTAGTCTGAATGGGTCCAAAACTCTTCTTTCCCTATATTTCCTTGAAACGAGTTGTTCTTTGAAAGGCACTGATGGATTGTGGAGTATTTCTTAAAAAGCAGGGCAGAAGAAAATGCTGTGTAATTAAATATGCAGAGAGTGTAGCATGTGTGGGTGACACATTCATTTGGAGTAATACATACACTGGCACTTCCATCGTTATTTAGAGATTAAACCAGCACAGCTCCTTGGTGCTCACGTATGCCCAAAGCCCCTGTGGGCTGCAGCAGGCTTTAGGGTCCCTCCTGAAGCCACGCAGCATTAAACCCCATCCCAAAAGCCATGTGCGGCTCTATCTTTAAAATGAGTTTTCACAAGCCGAGCCTTATTTTAGTAACTCAATGTTTTACCTGGTCTGTATTAAGAGGATGCTGGGGGGAGAGGCTGGGTGGTACCCAACACCCAGT
>JANHGB010070797.1:13609-38942 GCA_026283785.1 Coracopsis vasa
TGGGTGACATGGTTTAGTGTGAGGTGTCCCTGCTCATGGCAGGGGGGTTGGAACTGGATGATCTTAAGGTCCTTTCCTAACTGTTCTATGATTCTGTTTCTATGATTCTATGAATATCAGAAAGCTACATATGATGCTTTCAAGAAGACTACCAATTGACCGAGGCACTAAAGCTATTGACATGAGAACCTCAGAAAATTTTGTTCAAGCACACTATTCTTCTTGGAAACCAAGCCCAATAAAGTTCAGCAGTGTACTAATATATATGTGTATGCTTGCACTATACTCTATAAGCAATCATAGCATTTTATTGTTAATTCCTCATACTGCTGATAGATATTTTTTTTAAGGCTAACTATTATCAGAATATGAGAGCAATTCTAAACACAGCTGTTCTTTTAGCTGTATAGGGACTTGATTACATGCATTTGTAATTGTTTAATTTTTAATCAGAATGGCCATTTTCAAACTATCATTGAAGAAGCTGTTGTAAAAATGCATAATATGCATACGCATTAGAGCAGTACCTGTACACTGAAGATTAAAAATGTAGGTGTACAGATATAAAATCAAAGTTATCGCTTTGTTGCTAATTATGTGAATGGATAAAATCCTAAACACCTGTTTTCTTAGGCTAATAAGGATCACATTTCATTTAGTATTTTAATATTCAGAATATAGACCGAGGAGTAGTGTATTGTAAAACATCTTTACTGTGTTAAATACATTGGAACATACCTACAGTACGCACGGCTTCTGATATACTGTTTAATGACTTTAAAGTCAGTCCATTAAGGTCAGAGGTGTTGCTCTCAGTAGCATGTCAGCCAACAGTAATTACTGCAGGTTATAGTATTCTGAGACAGAGAACAAGCAGAATAACCTCCTGAAAGCTTTGAAGAAGAATGTGGTTTAGTTGTATGTGTGGTGTGTTTTCTCATTTAAAATTATTGGTACTTTTCAAAGACGGGTTAAGAAACTTCATTTATTTACTGTGTGCTGTTGAAGTCAGAGCAATTCATTGGGAAAAGAAAACCATTCAGCTCCAGTGATCCAGACAGCCCAACTCTAACTCCATTATTTAGCTGTTGTTAGGTGGAAGGAAATAAGATCTGGGTGATTTTTTTTGTTTTCATTTGTTGCACCACTCTCCATGGGAATTTATGACCCACATTAAATACTGCTGTAAAAAGTAACCTCTGCGTAAAGCAGTATAAAACTTCTGGCTTGAAAACTTGAAGCAGTTGGCTTCACCAGGGTTTGTTGAAGCTTCATAATTAAAGCTTGACATATTCTACAGTAGGATGTAACTCTTGTGTGTGATGTCCATGAGTGTAGTCAAATGAATTCCTGGCTCTACTCTCATAAAAGTAATTTAAATCAAAAACTCCACCTGTTAGACTTGGTTATTTAAAAGCAGCCAGTTTTTCAGGCACAGTCAGATGCGTATTTCAAAGCTCACAAGGAAGGAGCCTTGAGAGAAGGAAGCTCAAACTGTGTCTTCAAATGCTATAGGAGATCATCTGTGTTTCTGTCTCTATTTCCCCTGCTGTACTGTGTCAACTGGAGAGAAACTATTACAACACTGGAAGAGACCAAAAATTCTTGACAGCACTCCTAGACTATGATGCAGTCTTACTTATTTTTTAGAATTGGGAATTCCTGTTTGCTAAACACCCAAAACTTGGATGCACCCATTTTTGTCTGTTGATTGGTTTTGCTGGAGTTTTTTTGTCTGGCTTCAGAGGAATTATCCTACACTGCAGTTGCACGTGGCTAGCTAGACCTGTGTTTTCTATTGACTTGTATCTATTCCAAGTTTATCAAATTAGAAAGTGGCATTAAAATTTCAGGGTCACTATATCCGTATTTGATGAAAATAAACAGTAACAGAGAAAGTAGAAACTCTGTTCATTTAGCAAGGACTTGACCCCTATTGATTTGTAGCCTGGAATGCTGACATCCAGTCTTCACAAGGCAAACCTGGGCAAAACCAGTTTTCCTTTTCTTCTTTTACTTATGGAAGGACTTTTTGGGTGTTGTTTGTTTGGTTTTGTTCAATTTGTTCTTTTTAATGAGGATGAGTGTTAATATATTAATGTCATCAAAAAGGAGCAATCAAAAAATGAGGGAAAGGATGGAATACCAATGAGGAAAGCGTGATGCTTCTGAAAGTAAGAAAAGTCAGTATTGTTTTGATTTTGTTATAGCCTGGTATTTGCTTAAGATAGTAATCCATAAGGAGAGGAAATAGGGGCTTTTGTGGGAAAAGCATCAGTGTCATGGAGAACCTGAAGTCCAGCCTAGGCAACTTTATGTAAATGGATGAGGAGATAAGGTTTGGATGCAGATCACCGAGAAAAATCTCAGATGCTGTAGTTTTCTGAGCTGTGGTCTTCTGGAGCATGAGTCACCTTCTCCATAGCTGTGTTCATCAAAGAGAATCAGGTCTTTTTCCTATAGCATCTCACTGCCTCACCTGAAAATTCAACTGAGGCAAAGCAAGCGATACTACTCTTTAGGATCTGGTGCAAAACCCAAAGCTGGTCGAATTTATACAATTTGTAGGGTTTTCATTTTCAAGGACCTGCCCTTTAAAAATCTTACGTTTAATTTCATAGTCAAAGGCTATTTATCTGGCTGACTGGTACAGCTATTTACTTCTTGGGGTGGTATTATACCAGTTGCACAGTTCAGAAGGTTTAGGATACATTACTGATGGAAGAGCTCTCAGATAAATAAAGTATCTTTTCACATTGATTAAGTACTGTTCTTTTTATATAAAGGCATCTTGCAAAGGGTAGATGCAGCTGAACATGAAGGGGGGAGTTTTACCTTGGTATTAGTTGTTAGTGTTTGCAAAATGCAGTACTTTCATTCCACCATCTTCCCCTTGGCCTTCAAGGAAATTGGTCCAACTGCAGCTGGTGTCAAGGTTTTTATTACTCATTTCAGCTAGAAGTAGGAAGCCAACAACATGCACATCTCACATGCTTATGAGGTTTTGTGGTCACTTTGATACCAATTCTAGTATTTCTCCTGTACATGATACCAAAGGTGTTGTAAATGGGATTCTGCAATTATAGAGGTTTCTGAAGCAGGATATACGCGTATGTTAAACATAATCCACTTTTATATTTCTGTAATAGAAATGTGAAGTTAGGAGCAAGACTGGCCTAGTTACTCACCTAAATTGATCCCCAGTGAAATCAAGTAGAGGAATTTCTGCTGACCATGTAGGAATTGCAGTTTGCCCTCAATCAGAAGGGTAACTATGGAAAGGAATTATTCATTGTTGCCAGTTTGCTTACAAGAATGAAAGCCAGATTATTTTCAGTCACACACAAGCCTTTATGAATCTCACTGCACACTTCTCTGTATCAGATTTCCAAGACTTTCAAGGGTAAACTTACTCTTTTTAGTCTTGTTCTTTGGCAGACTTTCAAGATAGCAGCTCCTTGCCCAGCTGTGAGTTTTTTCCTTCATTATATACATGCGAGGGTGCAGGGAATGATTCATAGTTTACTGTAACTGTTTTCCTTTAAGCAGAAATACTGCAGCACAGTGGTTGTCTGTCTTAAAAACACGTTAGACCTCGATTTGTATGACTCTGGTAAATCTAGGTCAAACATCATAGTCTTTGCTCAGTACTTACTCAGGCAAAACTCCCATTGGCTTTAAGAGGAGTTTTGCCTGACTAAGCACTGTGGGATTTGCCCTCAGTATCTAAAATATTTGATCTCTTCCTTGTACTTTGGAAGCGTTCATTGTATGGCTTGTCCTTGACTGCCCCGCTGTGGCCGCATCGTCGTCAGCTTAAAAGGTGTCAGAATCTTCTGTCTCCTGACATTAAGCATACCTTCATTGTCAAAATATTAAGAAAAAAACCCCACACAACTTCTTATTTATTATATTTAATTCCAAAATCTGTGCATTAATTCTGTGTATTGCTGCATGGAAAGGAAATGTGTTATTTTATATTCTAGATTCCTTGTTCCCATTCTTTCTACTGTGCAACTTCAGCTTTTTGGTTTCAGTTATGGAGGGCTTTATTCTTAAGAAGTCCCATGGTTTTTTTGTTCTCTCATATAAAATGGCTCACAGGTTCATATCACTGTGTATTCCTTATGAGGCCTGTAGTTCACAGTTCAAGTGTCAGAAATGCATTCAATGAGAGTTAAGGCCAGCTTTGTGAAGTAACAGATGAGGTAAATTGAGTCATTGATAAGCTCAAAAATCTCAGTGCTTTCTTAAAACATTTTTTCTTTGCAAGGCAGGCATTAGATGAAAATGTTTAATTGGCCTCACCAAGGAACGTGCAGTATTTGGGCATAAAGGCATATAAAGACTTGAAACCACATGGAAGGACTTGTTTTATTCTAAGCAATGTAGCAGTGCTTACTGCCTCAGTTTTGTGGTGGTGTTCTAAAATTAGCTGAAGTGCATTTTGAGGTGAGACTTGTCATCCTCTCCTGTAACACCGCATCACCAACTGGGCCTTCATTTCTACTCTAATTTCTGCCTCTGTCTTCGCTCTCAGGGCATTACCTATTATTGCTCCCTTTGCTTTCTCTTTTCATTGTATCTTGTTTTATATTGAATCTTCTGACTGGAAATACTATGTTTTTATCCATAAGCACTCTGCTTTTGGTTTAAATTCCACATTTGAGGCTTGAATTCAAACCCCCTTGGAATAAAAATGCTGTCACCTTACTCTATAAAAAAAGCTCTGGGGTGAATTTCATAATAAACGTGTTGTGTATCTCTTCAGAAGGTTTCTTATCTTTACTCAGGCTGAATAGCTCCCAAATCTTCAGTGCTTCCACTGATATAAATACTTCTAATCATGAATAAGCTGTTATTCAATGTGAACAATTAGCTTGAGTGTGTATGCTTTTTCTCCTGCTACAGCACTCGAGACCAGTACAGAAGTATATTTGCTAAACAGTCAGTTCTAGCCTGAGAAAAACATGCTAGATTTGTCTTTCCAAAATGAGGGATGTGGTAACAATATTGTGACAAGTCAGAAATATTTACCTCTCTTTAGTCAGACTCCCTTTAAATTCATGTTAACACATACAGCAAATTCTCATGAAAATTGGATTTTATGCCCAAATCCCGCAGCTCAGCCACCACTCTTAGCCTTTTATTTTACTTCAGCCTCTTTAGCAATGTCTGTTATGCTTAATTGATTTTATTTTTACACAGAGAGATTTTTCAATGCAGTTCCACTCCCAAAATTACAAAGCAGTACTACTGATTAAACACTTGGGCAGACATTCTCTGTTCATAGTCATTTCCTCCTGGAGAGGCATGGAATATCCAGCAGACTGGTCCTGGATTGGTTGTGTATCAATGAATAAACACTGCACAATCGTTGTAGTTGTGTTTTCATGTTATGCTTAATGCACTTCCTTTCTCTTATAATTTAGGGTTTTTTTGTGAATTATTAATGATATCATTAGATTCATAAAAGTATCTAACCTAAAGAGCCTCTCCTCAGCCTTTTCTCTAACAAACTAGAATAATTAATTCAAGCTGCCAAATAATATCTTCAACTACAGCTTTAAGTAAATCTTCTTGGTATAAAGTTTAATTTGGTCTTTGTTCCCTTGGTCAAATTTTGGTATCATTTTCTCAGGCATAGCTCTCTGACTAATCTTTACTTCAGTAGTTCATCATAGGAATTGGAGTCATTCAAACGTGGTCTAAAATGCCCCCTGAACTGGGGCTATGGTTTACTCAGGATTCCTACTTTTCAAATGTACAGATGTCAATGATGAATGGAAACGCATCCTCAGAAGTTGAGAGAGCCTGTGTCGTATCTGTCTTGAGTAACAACATCAGTCTTACTATTCTGAATGAAGAGAATGTATCGTGTCCTGGTCTACGTTTTACTAAGTTAGCTATTTCTAAACATTTGGAGTTGTAAAATGGGGAGCCACCAGGCCATCATTCAAAGCAGCTAGGCATGTCAAGATGGCCTATTACAGCATTTATTATTAGCACTGTGGAACTGCCCATTTAATTCTCTTCTTCTAATTTTTGAGTGCTGAACTGTACAGCCACACACTTTGTTTTACAGCATTTAACCAGTTATTATGTAATGTAAGAAAAGTATTCTTTTAGCCAGCTATTCTGTGTAAGAGTGGAAGCAGGAGCACCACAGCTTCCCGCGGCTTTAGGATCAGATAGATAGGTGCTGAATTGCCTTGTCAAACTGGGACTTTATTCCATGTGCTAATCTGTAAACCTCTTTGCCCTCTCTTGTAGCTCTCACTAAAGTCAGCAGCATTTCTGCTCATCATTTTGTAGTCCTATGCCACCAGTGAGGCATGCCCCATGGGCTAACCTACCTGCTACTCCAGAGTTCACCTCTGCACCATGTTGTTGGTGTTGTAGACGTGCTGGTGCTGGGTATTTGCAGCTACAACAGAAAGGCACGCTTTAGGCCATATAAATGGATTATTTGTTACAAGCAATAAATTTTCTGTGCTAGGTTTTTTATCAGAAAGAGTGAAAAACTGTCTGGGATCCCTTTAGTCTCTTGATCAGGCTGCCTTTGTTCATGGTAGAGCAATGTTACAATAAGAGGTAGTGTAGGAAAAAGAGAAATAGGAAGATACACCTAACAGCTGTGACTAACAAAAGGAATATCTTTCATTACTTAAGGAAGGATACTCCTTTTCATTGCTGAACTATTGCTTCAGAAACTTGCTCAGTTCATAGGGTGGGGGGGACACCTCACCTCACTCAATGCACTGTAAATTATTCAATGAAATTAATGCACACTGTGTGTGCAGACTCTTTTCAAAGTCTTTTCTAAATGGGAGCTGCCAAAGGTTCATGAAACTGTCATGCTCATAAATTATTGAGCAGATCTGCTACACTCTTCTTGAAAGAAATATATGGGGATCCATAGCTTTAGTAATTTGTTGAGATTTTAACACATGTGCTTCTTTCCAACTGCATATAGAACATTTGTACTCCATCAGAAATAAAACTGTAATTACAGTCTGCTTCTTAATTGGGAAAGGATAACAAGGGCTTGTATATGTTTGGCATTAACTGTCCTCCACAGAATAGTAATACCGCATTGTGCTGTGTAGATGACTGAATCATCTACAGCGTAATTTGATACGCAGAGGATACCATGTTTCTGCACTTAAATATTTTAATGTCACAAGGAGTTATTTTGGGTTTCCTTCCTCTCAGGGCTTTAGCTTTACCCTATCAGTTAATGGGGAGAAAGAGTTTGTGACACGACCCTGAGTCAGACAGAACTTGAGGCAAACATGCAGGTCTTGCTTGCAGGTTATGCTTAGTCAATTACTTTGAGTTGTACCAACCAAACCATAAGAGGGCAGGGGCTGTTGCTTGGGGCAGTTTTTGTCCTTTTGCACGTGGGTTGTTTTTTTCCCTTTTCATTTAGTATCCCTACCAGTGCCAGTGTGGTACCCCAGGGCAAAGGCAGCAAGCTCTACATGCTTCCTGACAGCACATTTAGACAAGGTGCCTTTGGCTCCTCTGGAAGCCTCTCTCCATTACAAAACAGTTGGGCAAGTACTGTGTTTGGTGCTTATTTTGTTTTATTTAAATTCCATGCAATTGTCAGTTCAGCCTTGTCTTTTGACCAGGTGCTGTGAAATCAGGCTATTATACAATTGATTCCAGTGGTCTCCTCATAGTTGCAGATTGCAATGCAACAAGCTGTATTTCCTCTGCCAGGGTACCTTTTTGTAGCCCTGTGTATATTGTACTGGAGTTAAATCCTTGTGTGTTATAAGGTGTATAGATAAAAGCAAGAAGAAGCCTCTTGAAATTGTTGCAGGGGCAGCATAACATATGCAACATAATACTGGTGGTTTTTAACGTTGTTTTGAGGTTTTGCTTTTAGGTTTCTGCCTGTAGTGTGCTGTGTTGTCCTGGGCTTTTTGCACATACCTTTTATAACCAACAGTAAAAGGTATTTGTATCAGCCAGCTATACATCAACTGAGGTTCTTTGATAATCTAGAAAGTAAAAAATATAGTATAAAAGTAAAGATTGATGTGACATACTGAAGACTCATTAGAAAGAACTTTTAAAGCCCAAGTTACATTCTTTCTGCTCAGAAGGTCTGTCCCGTTAAGAGGGATAGCACCACTGTATACTTCAATTTGCATGTACCAATTTAATTATAGCGGACAGAAGCCGTGCTCCACAAACCAGCATCTCACTTGTCAACACCTGTGATTTTAGTCTGAGTTATCCATCCGTGGAGAATCAACTCTTGGAATAATATGGGACTGACATAGTGATTTTTATTTTCTTTCCTTTTTTCCCCCTAGTTCTTAGTAAGAAAATTATAAAAACTTGTCCCTTAAAAGATCCTCCCAAAGTATTTGCTTGAAAAATAATGAACTTTTGCAATTTGAGTCATAACTTTCATGGAGGACAAGGCTGCGACAAACATTTATGAGCAACCTACCTTTTTCCACCCAAGATCTTATTGTGTTATTGGAGGATGTGTATATTGGTAGACTTTCTGTGGGAAAAAGCTATACCTCATAGTTAATATGCACACAACTCTTCCTGGTAGCTGTGCAACACCAGTTTTATAGTCTGTGTGAACAGCACCTCAAACCTCTTAAGCATTCCTGCAGGTTTCATAAGCGTTTTTATTTGCAGTTGCTGTGTTGCTAATGTGTCCGTGGAGCCAGCAGTTTATTGCTTGTGAACAATTTCTTCATGTATGCACATGTATTCTTTTTTCTATGTCAGATTGCTTCAAAATACCGAATCCCAATTTTCTGTCCTATTAAGTTTTTATAGGCCAATATCTTTTGGTAACATAACAGAAGTTGGTAAGACCTCATGAGGATTCTGGGAGGGTTATTCACACAGTTATGAGCCATTACAATCATCTCACTTCTACCCAGTACTAAATGTAATTTCACAGTTTTTTCTGCTTCTGAGTATAAATACCTCTACCTACCTCCTTGTGTATAAGGAAATGTACATCTTGTCACAATAGGCAAGACTACAAAGGAATCTTCAAACAAGAAAATATATAGTGATGAGGCATGAAGAACACAGGATTTTATCCCTTTCCTGAATTTTGCCTTTGCTACCCTTGCTTCCTGCTTCACGTCAACTTGTCAGAAGTATAGAGCTATAGACAGAGTAGATGAGGGGACTTAACTGATCTTACTGCTTACTTATACAGGATTGTGACACTGTAGATAAAGTAAACCGTGATGTTTATCCTAGAAATGGACCAAATGCCATGTGCTCATTGAACATCTGTGATTTTGGCTTGATGACAAGTCCCAGAGCAACACATTAAAGCCAACATTTTCTTCCTGAAGCTTAGTAGTGGTGATGTGAGTTTAATCAGAATAAGAGAAACAAAACTTAATAAAAAATAAAAAACCATGACTGCAAGCCTAAGATATGAAACTGAATTTTCATTATGGAAGTTAGCATGCAAGTTGAATAACAAGAGGAGTTATTATTATCTTGCTTTCTGATCTTTTGAGCTAAATTGAAAAAGGGAAAATAGAGCAGACTATGTGTTCTTAGAGGTTAAATATCTTTCTGCTGGTTTTGTAGTGTTTACAAAGATCAGAGACCAACACCATTGTACTTTAGGAGATGTACCACAGCACTGCACTGAGGAAAAGGTTTGATTTATTACAGTGAATATGAGTCACTGTTTAGTAACAGTCTAGAGACTTATGTATGTTATTGTTGCTTAATACCTGTGGCAACATTTCTCAGTTGTAGTGCAATATAATGCTAGAACTGGTAAGCACTGTAAAGACTGCTCCATGATGGAATTATTAAAGGTAGTACCTTTCCTTGCATTGTGTATTTAATCCTTTCCTGAAGTTCATACTGTGAGAATAACTCTTATTTTCCCATACCAAAATAGAACTGGTTCTGCTTTGTCTACAGTTATTTCATTCTTCAAACTCTGTTAGTTGATTTTTTTTACTGAAGTGAACAGATTGCAAAGGAGGAAGGCATCTGTATAAACATTCCTGGCAGTTGACTGTCAATTTGTCCTTCCATTTTTCTAAGTACAAAATCCACCGTAAAGTGCTCTTCACTGTGAGATGAAGGCACAGCCCAGGAAACCAACAACTGCATAAGCTGGAGCTTTCTCTCAGAGATTCTTGCCCTTCTACCTTACAGTTTTACCTATCATAAATAATTTACAGCCTGCTTTCAGTAATAGAAATCCAGTGATTGCCAGTGGGAGCTGCAGGTATTCAGCATATTTGACAGTCCTCAACCTCTGTCTTTTTTCCTACTGTTAAATGGACACAGTATCTTCTTCAGAGGGTTGCCATGAGAATAATTAGTTATGAGTTGTGAAGCACTTTGAAAAGCAAAATGGCTAAGCAGTGTTATTGCACCATTTTAATGTTTAATGAATTTGAGAAAAATCACTTCTTGTTTTTGGAAATACTTCTAAAATATGAAGTGTGAAAAACAACTTTCTTCATTTGGTTACTGTGCTTGGAAAAATCATTATTGGTCAGCACACCTCAAACAAATGCTTTATAGGCTTTTATGTAATTATGAAGACAATTGGGGAACAGTACAAAAACAAGCTTGTTTTTCTGGCTCAAGGTTTTTTGTATGGTTCATTTGCTGTGATTACTGTGAATCTAAAGAAGGCAGTCTCAACACTAAGCTTTTCAACCTTCAAATGCTAAAATAAACACAACTATTTCAATCTCCTCATGCTTATTTTTGGTCGACACTTTTAATGCAGCAGTGATTGTCCGTATTCACTGCTGAATATCTTTAAACAACTGATGGATTTTTGAAGTACTTTAAAAAGACCAAACGTGCAATAAAATGTCACGGCTTTAGTCCATGGACGCGGTGTTTGTGTATATTGCAAAAAGCAATGGACATAAAAAAACTGATCGGCCCATTGCTTCCATTAAATCTACATGTCCATGACAAGTTGAAGACTTGTATTTCCTCCTTCTTGGTTTGTTTGTTTGAGTTCCAGACTGTGGGTGAAATGGGAAAGGAGAACCAAAAAGACCAAGAGCACACCCTCAACAGTGAGATTATGAGTGGAAAACATTCTTGAGGTTGTAATTACTCAGCTCTCTTGTACCTTGAATAAATTAAGTAGGGTTCTGGAAGTTGCTGATAAGGGATGGTGGCTTCTTTTCAGTGTTTCTTTTGGTGAGTTACAATAGGTGGACACTGTGTTTACCTGACAAGTTTTTCATCTTGATACCGCTGGTTTTACCAGGTTTATGCATGTTACCCATCCTCTGCAAGATTCAAGTTCTTTCTTCAGTTCTTTCACTGGAACTAAACAGACCCTGTGGGTTGTAGGGAATCACTGAGAATGACCGCTAGTCCAGTCTGGAAATTTTCCAGTCTACACTGAAACGAGCAATGGAGGGATGCATGTACTGTAAAATATACACCACTTTGTTGTGAGTGTGAAAGTAGGTGGTGTTTTGATTAGCATTCTGGCTCTTGAAGTGATATGAATTTCTGGCTTTGAAGATAGGGTTGAGCTTTAGCACTTCACACAGATCTTAAAAATAAGGAATCAAAACCATGCATTACTATTCCATAATTTCATACTTGAGCGATACCAAACGCAGTTGCCTTTAATTTCCCTAAGTATGCGAGGTAGTAATCAGAAATCAAGGGGAGCAAAAGAATACATTGTCATCTATCTACAGACAAAGGAGAAAAATGCTTTTTCCTAAAATGTCATTGAGTTCTGCTGAATGGTTTTGATTTACTCTCTCTTACCCAGTGCTATTACTTGAAAGAGTTTACCTTCAGATGCTGCAGGCACAGCTGTGCGGGAGCTGCCTGTTGGAATGCATATTGCTTCGCTCGTCCACCAGAAGAGCTTTGTAAATCCATTTCCTGTATATATAAGCATATATGCATATATTCATTTTCAGTATGCAAATATAACAGATGATTGATTGAGAAAAAGAAAAATGTCAGTGCACATGCTTTGTTATAACACAAAAGGGAGCTTCCTGCAGAAGTTGCACCCTTCTATTATGTGAGCTGGCCATGTAAACACAACTGCCCTGCATCTGTGTCTGAAGGCAGGAGCTCAGCCAGCTTTGCCACAACTTAACTAGATGCATAGGCTTAATTTGCATTAAGCCTGAGTGCTAAAAATTATGTAAATGGCTGCTTCTCAGTGATTTTGTGGTTAAAAAAGATCTGTCATTTGCCCATCTACGTCTGCTAAACTAATATTTCTAAATTCAAATATATATATAAGCCACAAAACCTCCTCATTATTCTGGTAGATTTTTATAGTGAAATAGGCACACTGGCATTTTTTCTATTTGTAGAGGCACTCTGAATTGTCAAAACAAGTTTCAGCTACTTTCAAGCTTCTTGATAAATTCATGAAGGTGATACAAAAGTCACCTCTGCTTTACAGGGTGTATGACAATTCAGATAAATTACTATTCCAAGGTAAACCACAGCTGGTCTAGCACCAGTGGCAAACCTGATGTCAGAGAATAATTGCAACTCTCATTATGCCATGTATCTTCTTACCTTTGTATTACGCTATTCTGTTAATCAAAGTACCCCCGAGAGCTGTTTATCCCTAGGTAATAGGCTCTACTGTTAAATAGAATCATAGAATCATTTAGGTTGTAAAAAAACCTTTAAGATCATAGAGTTCAACTATAATCCTAGCACTGCCAAGTCCACCACTAAACCATGTCCCTAAGTGCCACAGCTACATGTCTTTTGAATGCCTTCAGGGATGGTGACTCATCCACTTCCCTGGCCACCCTGTTCCAGTGCTTGAAAACCCTTTTAGTGAAGAAATTTTTCCTAACAGCCAAGTATCCAAGTACAATATCCACAGTATCCAAGTAGTACTGCATCAAAATGTTTCCTTCTGTTGATGTCTTACTGTAATATATCACAGAAGAGACAACTAATACATTATATGATAAAGTAAAATAATCCCCTGAGCAAGGTACAGGGATGATAAATTATGTTAATATGTTATTCCCATTACATTATCATCAGTCAGATGATGATTTAATCTGATGCATCATGAGAAAAATATAATCTAATGGGGTATTACTCAAAACTTTATGCAATCTGGGGAATACAAGGAGTAAAGTCAACTGACTTATGGGACAAAAGGTGTCCCAGTGCCACAATTCGTAGCATATATTGAATCCACAATTCTGGATATATTAAAATATATCCACATATAGAAAATAAGTACAAAAGTCTAGGAAGTGCAATACTACTTGTCAGAAGCAGATTCTCAGTGTCTGTAAACCAACATTACACTTGTATAAATGCTATGTATTAAAATGGCATTGCCATTAGTATGATTGGAGCTGCTATCAGATGCATCAGTCAGTGCTTCATCCTGTAAGCTGCTGCTGATAGTGAAATAGAAACTAACTTGGTGTTCAGTGCCCTTTATGCAGACATTAGACAGAGATGTAGTTGAACGTGGATCTGCAGGAAGGCTCAACCACATTTCTGTGCCAAACGATTCATCATCAAACAGATGGTTATCCTATTATTCAACAATTTGCATGCTGCCATGCTGCAGTGATCTATGGACAATACCAATATGTCACTAAACCAAATAGAAATATCAGGGAAACTTTGTGTGAAGCACAAACTTGGACTGAAAACTACTCTCGTGTTCATTTCTTTGGTGATATGCTTCATGCATGTTTGTGCCGTTATGGTGTGATAGCACTGTATTATAACTTCTACTGTAACAGAATACTTTCTTTAGTCAGAAGATAGGGGAAAATTTATTACACAAGAAGCAAATTGATGAAGCCTGTGTTCTAGGACTCCATTACATACATCAACTGCATTTTCATGTTCTCAGGCTGTCTTCTGCAGCCTCTATAGCATAACCTCTGATCTGAGTCTTCTCATGGCACCTTCACGGTACCTCTGGCTTCTTGCTGTGCTCCACCAGTTTCACGTCCCTGGTAAAGGTTAGATCCCTCCCATGACCCTGTGGCCTCATACAGTAGCAAATTACTCATGCGACCCTTCTCTTCCCTATACCTATCTCCCCAGTAGCCCAAATGCTTGCCTAGTTTGCCAGCTGGACAAGTGACTGTGTTGTCCCTGACATTGTGCATTCTGAGCAGCCACCTTCTAGCTGCACACCAAGCTCTTATATCTTTCTGTCAGGAGAAATACTGTCATTTCTCTCCTTTGCTTAGATACTGGTTTTCATTAAATATGTGGGAAATCAGGAAGGGATCAGCTGCCTGTAAGTAGATTCCAAGTAGTATTCCAATGCCGTCTGAGATACCATGGGGAACCTGAGATCTCTGCAGAGGACTAGCAGTCATGAGACAGTAAGAGACCTGCACTTCCCTAAAATGACAGCTAGCAAGCAAGTGGCAGTACCTGAAGGGACAGCGGACACCACATTTAGATGATTTGCTCTAGCCTTTGATGTCTTCCCTGCCCTTTCTGTCATCCATGCTTCTTGAAATTGCCAGCAGTTCAAATCTCCTAGCCCAGGGGTTGGCTGACAAGGCAGTCACTTCATTTCTTTGGAAAACCAGTAGGACGGCACTAGGAGCGTTCTTGCTTAGTCCCAGAGAAACATTACTGGCTGTTACCATCCTCTGCTGAGCCTCACTGCCCACCCCGGCCTTGGCAAAGCCATTCCTTGCCTTCATCCCAGCCTGTCCCCAGATGGGAAGGCAGGAGATGGTGCCCAGTATTTGACAGGTCCCTGGCCCTGTCATGCTTCTTGACCCATGGCCTTGGACTCAGCTGCTTCGTCTTCATCAGCATCTGTTCTCCCATCTCCCCTACAGTACATAAAATTTTTATGCAGCATGAGGTCTCAGAGACATGAAACTTGCACGCTTCCCAACAGCCCGGGAATACTTCAATTCCCTTTTTTCTCCTAAGTGTAAGTGTTCTCCATTTATTGCTGATGAAAGATATGAGACCGAAATATTTACAAGATAGTGTCATCCCTCCATGGAGCAAACATAAGACCTTTACACACTCACCCAGTAGCCAGCCCTCACTATCTTAGGGCAGTATTTTTACATAGCTAAGTCTGCCAGTTTATCTCCTTAGTACTTGCTCCTTTTTCTGTAGCTAAAACTTACTAACAGTAGAACTATTTATTTCCTTTTGTCAAAGGGTTTGGTTGTAAAGGGTAAGTATAAACTTTGGGATCCTGTACAGAAACATAGAAATGTAGTCATAGAATCAATAACAAAACCCAAATGTCTTGTGATCCTTCAGATAGCCATCTACAATTATACTGTCTCACATCAAAGAACACCTCACATCAGTGCCTTTCTTTAAATTTAACATCTTCATTTTCTTTAACTTTCCCCCAAAAGGTTGAGAACAGGTTCACCACCCACTTTTTTCCACTCTACGCTATTATACTACGTGTTTATATTTCACCTGCAAGTGAACTGAGATCATAGGAAGGGAATAATGATCAAACTCAGACAGCTGCAGTGCTGCTGAGCTCAGAAGTATGTCTCTAAAATACAAGCAAGTAGTGAATTACACTGGGTTCAGGGTTGTATAGAAGTTTTTAGTGTCTTTTATTCTGTACCCTTGAACACCCTTTTTGTACAAGTCTGTTAGTTTCAATGGGGGGACAGGGGATCAAGACTGCAATGAATAAGCAAAATGCAGGAATATCGTGGGTTTTAACAGTACCATGCTTTTTAGTTTTCCTGATCATTTCTATCATTTCATCTCATTTTTTTCCCTTTAGTCTGCTTTTGACCACAGAGTTGATAGTGTTACAGAGCCATCTATCTGTTATAACCACAAGATCTGTCTTAAAAAGCACTAGTTTTGTACAAAGTCCTGTTAGGTTTTTATGTAATTAGGAGCATTTTACTCTGTGTGGATCACTATGACACTGAATCTTGTGATGTTTTATAACTTGGCAACTCAGTATCATAAGATTCTTTGGCTAATTTTTGTGGTCAGTCATCTTTACTACCATGAATACCTTTGCCTTGTTAGCACAATTTTACCTCTTTGCCATGCAGCCTGTATTGTAGATTCTACACACATTGCCAGGAGGACATGAGCACCGGTCCCAGGGGGATGCCACTCCAAAAGCTGACCTTTTCTTTCTGACTCTTTGTTTCCTATCTTTTGACCAGCTACTTATCCATAATTTGACTGAATCTTAAATAACCAGCAGAGTCCTTCAAGATAAAATGAGAAGAGACCTTACAAATATGTGAGCAGAACATTTAATTCATCAGTTACTGAGATACTAATTCTCCTCTGCACTTCCTGATGCAGCTGGGATGAAAACTAAAGCAGTGATACTTGCAGAAGTAGCTCAGCCTCATAATAATTCTGATCATTTGTATATCTGTGTGTGGCACTGTAACTCAAAAGAAAACCCTGATTTTTCTGATGTTTCTGACTTACCTCTAGAATAAAGGTTTAAAGAAGCCTGACATAAATAGAATCCAGTGTATGCCAGAGAAATCTGTATGTGAATTCAGTACTAGTTTCCTGTGCATTGTCTCTAGTACAGCATCCCAAACAATGGAATATGGAAATTTATACTGGAGACAGTACCATAGCCTATATGATGTTAATTTTGCATTTAAACCCATTTCACTTTATCCTCAATTTTCAAGTTTCCATATGCTCCTGAGTTTTTATTTTCCACTTCAAATTGTATGGTGTGGAAGGAATTATGTCAAGGCAGAAGAGTATGAATGATCTGGCCATTATGGCAGCACAGAAAGAGGCTACTTGAAACATGGGAACTGTTTGTTGTGCATGTCAGTAAGCTATGCATGTGGAAATCACTAGCTGTGAAATCGTTAATGGTAGTTAATGACATGAAGCGTTCAAGCAGTGCATGGTAACGGTTTACTTTGATCCAATAATAAACACTTCATGAAGCCCTGGGCAAGTCAGGGGCATCATTTCAGAGACAAGTCTTTGTTGATGCTTCTAAGAAAGCATAGTGTCCAGTAGCATCTTTTCTTTTTCAATTTCAATTACTTGGGTTTAGAGATACATTTGTATTCAGTAACCCAGTTCTCCTGTAAGAATGGATTTTGTTGTGAATTCCTTTGTTACAGAGTTGTGCGATGTAAGGCATCCTTCAAATGAGCATCTCAGAACAAATCCTTCTCACTTACTTCAGTAGGGCTACTTGTGTAAGCAAAGCAGATAGGCTCAGGATGTGCAGATGGAAGGACTCCGTAGGAGTTACTTTCAAGAAATTGGTTACGGCTGTAATGTGAGCTGTGCTGACACAGCTGGCAGATAGCTCGAAATTGATGCTCTTGAAAAGAGATAGATCTTTGCCAGAAATATTAGTTTCAAGAAAAATGACATTTTTTTCCTATCATTACTGTCAAGTAGCGCTATAGTTTCTAAACTGGATTTGGTAGAGATGCATGGTTCTGATATTTAATTTCAGAAAAGGAAAGGATTTCGCTGTGATTGAGGGCCAAGCACCCAATACTGTAAAATTCACTGGTTTATTCTTAATCCTAGCGAATGCAAAATCCCACTCTCTAAAGTGTTGCGTAACTCTTTGGCCCCACCACTCTCACCATTACCTCTTAAAGAGGTTCTGGAAAATGCTCATGTTTATTTGTCTTTGCACAGTTGTCTAGTTCTTACCAGGGCTCTGAGGACCAGTCCTTACAGCCCTGCCTGGCCTCCCCTGAGACTTCACCCCACCCCTGCCCACAGGCCCAGCACCCTATTTTAGCTCAGCCTGGGGCCATCAATCCCTGCTCCAGTGACACTGCAGCTGGCCAGCCCCAGCCCTGTTGGATTGAATTTGTTTGGATTTGCTGGATTCACCTTTTCTTGCTACCTTGCCTTCAACCGATGCTCACAGGCCTGTCTATGATGCCCGCTGTCATCAGCACCCTGCCCTGTTCATGCCCCTCAGACACTGTGGGGTTCAGCCTGTCAATGATGGCATCGCCCTGCCTGCATGGTGGCCAACCGTGACTCCCCTATCCATAGGGAGCAGCCCTGCTCTTGCTGCTCTCTGACAGCTCTAGCTGTCCGCACTGATGTGTAAACCCATTAACTTCCAAAAGCTGAATCTTTTTACAATCTCTTTTATTCTTTCTCTTCTTCCTTTTTACTTTCTCTCCCTTTCCTCTTCTAAAAAATGCTTTCAACTAAGCTTTCGACTCTGGAAGAGTGAGATCCCTTCCCGTCTTCAATCATGGACCCCTTTTGCTCTATCTCTGGAATGAACTATTTTGTTCATTTAAAAACTAAACAAACCTGTTCTTAAATGGGTAAAAACCTCTGGTCTTTCAGTGAGCACCTTGGAGAAAAAAGCATCATGGCTAACAAGAAAAGATGTCCGTGGTCCAGTTAGTTACACAAACAAGAGAAAATGGCATCAACCACTCGTATGTGGTAGTTTACTGTATCTTTGTCATTGCCTGAAGTTCTTTAAATTGTGCTCTCAAGAAAACATGAATGCGGGACAGATGTAAGTGGTCGGAAATATTCACTGCCTTTGCACTTACATGTGTTTTGAGGGTCAAAGCTATGTGATTTTCAGACTTGTTATTATCTTCCAATCCAAGTGAAGATCAGTGCCTCAGAACAGGCAAGGGACTGCATGTTGAAGTGTTTTGTTTCAAAGGAAATACTACTGCTACTACTACTACTACTAAGAATCCCAGCTGGTTTAGAGAGCAGTCCTGATTTCATAATTCTTCAGTGTTTGCACACTAATTTAGTATTTTAATTCTTTATTTTTTACAAAAAGACAATAGGGTAGGATATAGACGTCTTTCTGGAGGTTTTCTGCGTATGCATCTTACTGATGATCTTGAGGAAGACAAAGTGAGAGCTTTCCCCCTTTTGGAAAACACAAATAGATGTGTACTACAGGGGTTAACATTTACTAAAATTGACTTATCCTTAAAATCATAAATAACGTGTTCTGACAAATTGGATAGCTGATTTCGGGGGAAACAATCAAGTTGCACATTATTAACTTTAGCATTGTTAATCAGAATATTATGAAGAAGATGAATATTTCCCCAGAGATTTAAAGTAAATCCAGTGGTTTTGAAAATGAGGGGGTTTTGTTGATTTCAGTTCTGAGGGAAATGAAAGACTGGTGTAACTGACTGGAATTCGGCCTAATGAGAGCTGATTCCAAAATGCCTTTTCAGAGCAGTTTTGTTATCTTGCCATTGGTTTCTCTGATATTCCAATAGACACTAGAGGAGACTGTTGATAATACTGAATAATTCTAAATTATGATTTCAGGATGCTAAATTCTGACTATTTGTAACTTTGTACATGAAAAAAAATTGATTCATATGCTCAAATAAAAACTTCGCCCCAGTAGGGTGGCATAAGGCTTATTGTACAGAATGATGAATTATGTACAATATTTAAAACTAATCTCTCTCATTACTTTTGTCTCTCTTCACTCTGAAGTTCTTTTTTTTCCCCCTATTTCTGTCATTTGGGGTGGAGAAAAAGATACTACACTTCTGTCATGGAAAATTATGGCACTATTCAGTAACATCATACATAAAGAAATACTAACTGACAGATGCATAGGAATTACTGTGCCAGATTGGACTAATGGTGCACATAGTTCAGTAGCTTTTGTCCTAGAAATAGACAGTTCTAGATGTCTGTACATCTGGAACTGATGGGTTTGCACCTCAGCATTTAGTAAAACTGCAGCCAACTCTGTGACAGTCCCTCTGCAGTGCCTGTCATTCAAAGAAAACACAGAACAGGCTTTTCAGCAGAAAAAGGCATTGTTTCACATCACTGATAGTTCGAGGGCATCGCGGGTCTGATGCGCTGTGTTTGATTCTGGCTGCTTACGTGTATCACTGTCTTTGCACATCCACACATCTTACCTTCAGTTTTATATCTAAGGTTCTCAGTGGTAGCACTCCTCACTTTAATTAGCTAGCACGGCATGCTGAAAGTTCTGGGCATTTAACAGGCTTCCTTCTTTGCTTCTGTGCTCCCTCTGCCATTTTTCATATCATGCATTTTGAGAGTGCTGATATATCCCGACATTCATCTTGATAGAATAATGGGCCTTAGCTGCCACTTACGTTGTTCTGCTGGAGTTTTAAAATATATTTAAATATTTGATTAAAGAAACTGTTAACATTTCTTGGTTTGAAAAAGATGTCTAACATGTAACATTAAACAAAAAATCAAATGAGATCTAATCAAAAACGTGCTTGTGGCCTGTTGGACAATACATGGCAGTCAGTGACAGTTGCCTCACCATCGTCTTTTCACATACCAGATCATAAGCATTTCTGTTGTAAGCTCAAAGAAGAGACAGCATTTTAGGGTGTCTGTCTCTCTCTTATGCATAGCTTGAGGTAAAGAATGATGCATTCTGCAGCATGAAGTTCCCATTCTGGCTTTAAATGTGTGGCAAACTGTGCTTTTGCCAAGTCTGTAGGGAAAGTGAGCGTGTGTGTAGGTGTGGGTGAGCAAGGGGTGAACTTCATTTCAAAGGCTGATCTCTAAACAGTTCTACAAGCTAAGCAATGTGAGCCTAATCTAATTCCGAGGGGAGTCCTGACACTGCATAGTAAAATTGCTTATTAAATTACAATCAGGAAAAAAATCAGGAGATGGACAGTATTCAGCTGGCAGCATAGGGGGAAAAAAGATTGAATTCCAATTATTTGAATAGCACTGTTAGTGTTCTTTTGCTGTGTGAAAATAAAATTAGCTTATCACTGATATAGTTATTAATGCATGAGATGAGACAGAAACATAATTGGGTTCCTAACACCCCTTATGCCCCTGCCCTCCCAAAAGAGAAAGAATAACCTGAAAGCAAAACAGGCTTGCCTTAAGGGCTTTCTGATACAGGGAGCTGTGACAGATTGCATTGCTACCATAGAAAAAAGTAGATTATTTATAAATTATCTTAATTTGAAGGTGGGACATTATGTAAACAGAATTGCATTTATTATTTTCCCAGTTAGATCAAAATGTAAGAAGACATATCCAATATCAGTAACATTGTTCATTCCTCTAATCAGAAACAGGAAATACATTTTCAGCTACACTAAACCTTATGTATTCTTTTATTATGCATGAGCAGCTATTACTACTGTTCAGTCATATAGATCTTTTAAGGTAGTCATACTGGAATCTCCTCCTTCTGAATGGCTTTCAAATAAATAAAGCAGTTTTTTAGCATGGAAAGCTATTCTGCAAACATAATTAAGTACTGAGATTTACATTTTTATGAATATAACATCTTCATGCACAAGATGAATCCACTGTAAAAATTTTAGAGGCTTTGCTTCACTTTGTCATTAGAGCCAGCACAAAAGATGTTTATTTTACATTACAACACTGAACACATCTTACGTCCTTGAACAGGAACTGCCTTGAATTTTGGTAAGACTCTGTTCTCCGTTCTCATTTTCTCACTCAAAGAGCCACTACTGTTTCAGTCCAAAAGGGATCAGTAAAGCTGTGTCATGAAATGAGATGTAGTCTAATCAGATTCTTTAAAACTCATTTGTATTTAGCCAGTAGTCACAAATTTAGCTGCAAATGCTGCTCAAGATGTTACTTCTTTTTGAGTATAATTTGGGAGTGCATAATCAGATTTATGAAAGGACACAGTCTAAAAAACTATTTTCCTATTATTTTATAGACATTAAAAGCAAACTCTATAAATATCCAAATGCATTTTATTTGCATGTATAGATTTATGTTTTCCCTACAAGTATTTAATAATGTAATAGTTTTCATTAAAATTGAAAAAAATCAATAAATTATTAATAAAACTCTACAAATTACAAATCGGGCTCATAGTAAACCTGTTGATTCATCAGTTTGTCTTGATAAACAAAGTCTTACATTAGCACAGCCGTTCCTGTCACCTCCTGAGATGTGTAATAAGGAAAGAAAATACAGAGGTTTTATTTTTGCATGCTCCCTCAAACGCTGTAGCACTCCAAAAAGTATCTTGAGTAGACATGAAGCCAAAGGCATCAAGGGGGGATTGCTTTGTAAGGACAGTGAACTCCTGTGCTGGAATAAGTGTCTCGCATTCGGTGTCATTTAACAGCCAGGACTGATACGCTGCTAGTGAGGAAGGGCATTGAGGGTTGTCTGAGCAATGTCTCTTGTGATACAGACTGGCATGACTGTTGCTTCCCTTTCTAAAAGTGCATGTGTCCAGGTCCAAAGGAGTTAAATTCCTACCTGTGACTTTGGCTAGGAAAATGTCCCCAAAAAGCTGCAGAAGCCATGGATCTAAGGGTGGAATTACATACATTTGACAATAAAATGCTTAAAACTAAAGGGTTGAGCCCATAACGCTGTGGTGTGAAGCAATATTTTGAACTATACTTTGCACTTACACCCTAAAACGTTCTGCTTCTCAGAGGACAAATCCTTTTGGTTGGACAGCTCAGTGTGTTGTGTACGTTTGGGGCACTGAATAGCTACATCTTCCACTGCCTCAGGAAGCTTGGACTCACATATCCCACCAAAACACTGTTGTAACCAGACTGCGAGATCAAACACAAAATGCTGTTATCCAATCTGTTTAGAAGGTTTAACTGTTTCCTGGGAAGGAAACAGGATTAGGCTGATCTTTCCTTGGAGAATGTCTTCTCACAAAACTCCTTTGTCATCCTGTCTTCATTCTCATACCCGAAGCATTTGTAATTGCTTCCCAAGTGGAAGAGACGTATTAGGAAGGGACCGGTAGTGTCCTGCAGTACTGGCAAGGGCAGGCTCAGAGATGGCAGCAGGTGGGGTGTGAAGTCCTTTGCACCTCACAGGAGTGGTCTGACCACCAAGTTATTGGATTAAGAAAAGCAGAGAGGGGAGGTGCTTTGGCAAAAATACAGTATTTTTTAATACTGTAAATACTGTAAATTAATACTTAAGAGATCTATGAGACTGAACAGTAATAGCTGCTCATGCATGATAAAAGAACACATAAGGTTTAGAGTGGCTGAAAATATATTTCCTATTACTGATTGTTGTAATACCTTGATTACAGTAATATACCTTGCTACTGCTAAAATCAGTAAGTGGTTTGCCACTGACTTCAACTACAACTGAGCAAGCAAAGGTTTTCAAAAGCAGCTGCAAAATATGTAACATCACACAAAGGACATCTTGGCTATTGTCATAACTACCATACAACATAAACGTTAACCATACTATGTAAACGTTAACCATACAACATAAACGTTAACCATACTATGTAAACATTAACCATACAACATAAACATTAACCATACAACATAAACATTAACCATAGATTTTTCATCAGCAAGTGAGACTTGGTGATGAGAATTCAGCTTACTGGCACATCAATACAGACACAGAGCTTTGCTTTTGAGCACTCTCTTAGTAAAACAACCATCCTCTCAGTCAGTTGAAGTCAGGCCTCAAGAACTCGCAGACAATTCTTTATATAATCAAAGCAAATTAATGGAGATTTACATACTTGTTTTTAACTGTGGCTTCTATTTGATTGCCAAGTGGATGTTCTAGTTCATTTCTGCTTTTGTTTGTCAGAAATGCAATTATAACGCTGAGCAGAATCTATTACTGCTTGTTGAAAGGAACTCCTGCTGACTGCCTCCTTCTACCATCTAGTGGCACCTTAAGCGTACTGCTCTTTAGATATACTTTTTAAAATGGAGAATGATAATAAATGTATAGTTTTGAAAAAACTGTATACTTTTGAAGAGATAAGTATATATGAAAATAAATACTTTGTTCTGAAATGGAAAAGTAGGTTTTGTGTGTAAACTATTTTTGGGAGAATAGAAGAGATTGAATGGTTTAAATTACTAATATCAGAAAAGTTCTGCATCCTGTGGTAAAGAGTACGTCAGGTTTGTTGATTGAATTCTTACCTTTGGTTGGTTGGTTGTTTGCTTTTGTGCATGGTGGTACTTGGATTTTAAGTTGAAAGCTGCAGAACGAAACTATTCAGTATCCCAAGGAAACACCTATGAGACACACACTTGGTTTGCTACTTGCCTGCATATTTAAATGCACAACAAAAATTAAATGAGATTAACTAAAGCAAAGAGCAATAGAAAGCCTTATAGTTTCCTTTCTGATTAAACAATTGTATTAAGTGCTTTTGTTGTTCCATTTTGCAATGGATGTTTCTTTCGTTTAAGGAAAGAGTTTTAACGACAGTGTAGTAGGAATTTCAGGCTTCAGATATTTTAAATCAAAAGGCATGCTCTAATTATGTGACTAAACAAACACGAATCATCTCAAATGCTTTCTGTTCTCAGAACTGAGTTTTGTTTTCACAAAGTGCTGCTTTTGGTGAATTAGGCTACAGAGCAAAATGAATTTTTATCGAATTCTAGAAAAGGTGTATTTCTTCCTTCCCACTTGCAGCAAATTGACAAGGCAAATTGACAGAAGAGAGAATGTCGAATCTCAGTACCCAGGGTTTTTTTTCTCCATTTAAACATGTGCTATTCTGTATTCCAGTCATACTGACAAGTTTGGAACGTATTTTCCAGGGTGGAAAAATCCCCATACGGTGGACTGCTCCTGAAGCTATAGCTTACAGGAAGTTCTCTTCAGCAAGCGATGCGTGGAGCTATGGGATTGTAATGTGGGAGGTGATGTCCTACGGTGAGAGACCATACTGGGAGATGTCCAACCAGGATGTAAGTACTGCCTCGGGGTAATCGGCAAGTTATGGAATGTTCCTTGAAATTGATTGTCACTCCCTGCCCTGCTTTGCTTTCTCATTCACTGTCTAGGCTGGAACCTCAGCTTACTTAAATCAGCATAACTCTGTCAACTTCAATGTGACAGTTAATTCATGCAACCTGAAGAGTTGGCCCTCTATAACTAGAACCTTGACCAGCTTCCTTCCATGGATTAAAGACATATTACAAAAAGCCACAGCCAGCATGCCAGGTTTAATGGTGGCTGTATGTGGCTTTCATCCAAATCTCTGGAAATCAGCATCAGATATGCAAGTTGACGCAGTTCTCAGTAAAGCTATAAATCAAAATTTGAGGGAATACTGGAACTGTAAATGGGCCCATTATCTCCAATATAGTCTGACAGTACCCTTCAGTGGGCATACATGGTTAAAGTCTAGAAGAGTTAAGCTGCCGTGAGGTAGACTGAGAAAGTTGGGGCTGTTCAGCCTGGAGAAGAGAAGGCTGCGTGGAGACCTCATAGCAGCCTTCCCGTATCTGAAGGGGGGCTATAGGGATGCTGGGGAGGGACTCTTCATTAGGGACTGTAGTGATAGGACAAGGGGGAATGGGTTAAAACTTAAATAGGGGAAGTT
>JANHGB010070803.1:0-12395 GCA_026283785.1 Coracopsis vasa
GTACCTTGTTAAGACATGAGATAATGTGACTGAGGTCAATCCAAGGAGTACCAGCTTCTGTCACCTGATGGAAAAGGTGATCTCGAAAGAGCTTTAATAAATACCTGTCTCCAGTTTCTGACCACGTTGGGTCTTTCTGAAACCTGGTGTAAAACAAAGGCTCATATTAAAGCTCAGAAAGTTAAGAAAAATCAAACCCCACATATCTACATGATTCTTCAATCTAAACTTCAAATCTAAATTTACTGCTCTAAGCTACCTGCTATAATTTGCAATTCAATTAGTCTCCCCACTGCTGCAAACAGAAGATATACATATGCAAAGTTTCTCAGCTGTTGAAGCACCTGAAGCTAATGTCTAACAACCACCACAGAAAAGTAATGATAGAAAGCAACAAGTTTAACATGTCTGCAATGCTGGTTTCTAACATTTACAACTCCAAGTCTATTCAATAGGATGGAAAACAAACCATGAACATTTTTATGTAGTAGTTGATAAAAAAAAAAAAAAAGCTGAAAATAAACTAACTTAAAACCAGTATCCACACCATTTACTACAGTTAAAGCAAGCTATAGATTTCCTCAAAATCTATTATCACTCACAAGAGATTGCCAAGAGAAACCATACTAAAAAACTTAAGCAACTTTTACATGTCTATATGTAGCTTTCTTTACTCCTGTATTTAAACTTTTGACCAAAGTTACTTATTTTTCTCAAAGCTTCTTAAATACTCATTTCTTCAGGGGCAAAATATGGGGAAAACGTTTAGCTTAAATTTATAAGGGAAGAAAACTTGCATTGCAAACTGGTTTTTTACATACTCTATACAATGAAAACAAGTGTTTCTTACTCTGGCCTCTCATTGATTGTTCCCAATTTCGCTAGAAGCCTAAACAGCCTTCCATTTTGCACCTCCTAGAAAACAAGAAAGACATTATTAAAGTTTCTGAAACATAAAATTAAGACACTTATTTTCAAAAGATATACAATAGAAATGCAAGCAAAGCGCTATTAAAATGATTTATTTATTCAAAGAGGAGGGTATAATTTTTTCAGAAAGAGGTCGAATGCATTATACTGTGTATTGTTAGCTCATTTTAGCACTTCATATTCAAATTATAATGTGGAAATTTAACACCACCATGTTGCTGACCCAGCAGGAACTGGATCAGACAATCTATTTCTTTGTGGAAACATGTGTCTAGTCTCTTGCTAGCCTATATTTACAGGTGTGCTAAAATACAGTAAGTTAAACAATAATAATACACTTTATATATACACAAAGTTATACAGACCTGTAGAAGTATAACATCATATTTCAGGTAAAGATGAGAAGGAACATAATCTACCAGATCTGTTTTTCAAAAATGCTTTGTAGGCCATTATTAGTAAATATTTAGCAACAATATCAGACTAACATTTAAATTACAATTCATTCCAAATATAATTTTGAAACAAGTTTTTCCAAAAAAGCTAGAATTTAACTCTTAAAACAGTATAAATTCTGAGTCAAACAGTGACAGAGATAAAGCAATGAGAACAAGTTCAAAGAACATTAAAATTACACGTTTAGAATACATGCAACTGAAAAATTAATTTCATACATTTTTCCTCATCACTTAGGATACAGTAAAAAGTTACATCCTAGCTTACATTACACTGTGGATTAATCTTTTAAGTAAAATCAGCTCAAAGCTTGCAGGAAAAAGATACCCTTAATATTATTCATATTCTCACATATTCTCCAATATTATTCATGCTAAGCTGCATATTATTCCATGTAGGATCATACTGATTTCAGATAATTCAGTCTGGAGTAGATTACTCTGCACAGCTGGGTAAATGAAGTAGGTCAAGGTCATAATAGCTTGACCTCAGACAAACCATGGGCTGCAATCCTTCTGTTACCCATCTAAAAACACCCAGCAGAACAGCTTGTACCACAACAGTAGCTACATTTACAGACTGACAAGGAATACTTAACCTTGTCCAGCAAAGGTCTATACAGCTTCCAAATAACTTTTTGTACGTGGCCACATACACAAAAGCCAAAACTGCATCTGTGTGAATGCCACTGCCCTGTAGATTCCCAGTCAATGATGACACAACAGAGCAATAACACTGGCAAAAGTCTCCAGGTGGCCTCTTTACAGGCTTGGCAGCCTGTAAAAGGCAGAGAGCTCTTCTACAGAGTGAATTAGAGGACTTGAAAAACTGAAGATTTGAACGCTGTGGCACATAAATGATGAGAATATTAAGGTGAGGAAAGAGGTAGCGTAATGGTGTCAGTCCTCTGTGAAATGTGAGTGTTACAGGTGTAACAAAATATTCATGGCTTCAAGAAAACAAGATTGTTAACTACATACAAACCACTGCCAACATCAGAAGCCCCTAAGCTACAGATGCCTGCATACTTGGAGGACACAAGGAAAAACATCATACACATTAGTCTTGCTCTAATATTCTTCCCTAAGCATCTGCTTTGGGCAGTAATCAAGAGAGGGTACCAGGTGAGACTTCAGGGGTACCGTGGCTCTGATGCTCCGAGGATGTGGTACTACAAGCAAATTACACTACGGCAGCTAATTAGCAACTGCTATTTATCACTGCCAGGTAAACAGCTATTGCCAAACTGGGGGCTATGCTCACCTGTCACTGCTACAAGTGACTGAAAATGCAGACTGCTTAATACTGATCGCAGGACAATCTCCATCTTTGTAATGGGAAAAGGTTTACCTGCCCACATTTGTTCAGGCACATTAGCCAACCTTAACAAGAAATGACCTTGAGCACCTTCAGAGCAGGAGTAGCTGGTGACTTGGTGTGGGCACCTGTCATCTAGAGCTTTGCATCAAAAGTAGATACTGCATTGCTCTTCTACAGCTCTTTGCTGCTGATAGATTTCAGTATCTGTCACTAAAGAGGGAAAAATTGTTTTCCAATAAGCCAGCAGTGGAGAGATTAAGAAAAATCAGTCCACCAGAATCTCAACCATTGGTCTACTACCTCTTAAAAGAATCAATTCTCTGTAAGGGAAAGGAGTCACAGGACTCTATTAAATCCTTCAAAACTTAATACCCTATCTTCAGCATCATGACAGCCTTAGTAATATATCTCAGTCTTGTTATAAAATCTTCTTATCAGTGGCTTCTGATGAGCAGACACTTTCCTGCTGAACACACACTAACATGGGACAAACTATTTATTTCCTTTGTGGCTAGCACTTAATACTTTGACTGAACATGATGGACTAACCAGACCCCCGCAGCAAGAGAAGCACAGCCCAGGGAAGCAGAGGGTGGAAACTTTTACCTCCATGATCTAGCATTCATTTGGAAAGGAAAATGTATGAGATAAGTAAAGGTACACTGGAATACAAATCTATCCAAGAATTTAAAGGCAATATTTGTTCTGCACAACCTCTAGCACAGACTGCATTATCTAGTGTGTGATGATATACATGGCCTTATTTACTCAGAATACTACTTTTTAACTGTTATATGAAGAACATCTTTTCCCCAAGACTGCTGGTTGGACATGAAGATCTTAGCTCAGTTAAAGACAGCTAAGGACATGCTAAAAGTGGTTCTTGGAGCTTTTGGACTTTCAATACCTTGAGCACAGACTTCTCAAGTCTGCAGTGAGATTACTTAGGTTGGTACACAAACAGAAGAAAAAAAAAAAGGTAGAAAACATTCCTTTTATAAGATACAGCTATAGGAATACTGACTATAGGTCTTCCCACAGGATTTACCTTTGCAAGGTCCTCCTCTATAACATCATTTCGCATTTGAGCAGCATCCAACTGAGTATAGAATCGTGCACCAATCATAGGCATGATATCATTTACACTGCGAAGCCTGTTTTGGTCGGTCAGCAAATACCTGCCAAAATATCCCCATCGCAAAAAGATTACTTAAAGATGCTGCAAATGCCAAGAGAGATCATCTTATTATGATTTTATAATTATTTCACCCTGATACCTATTTAATGCACAAAGTTGAGAATTGCAGCACTTCTTCAAAAATAGATTAGGAGAGGAAACGTGTTAGCTTACATGTATACATCTAGTCAGTTATTTATACAAGATAGAAGCATGCTTTCATGGAACTGCAGTTCACCCCATTCAAACAGCAAGAACAAACTCAAAAGAGAGAAGACATGAAGATTCAGATTGCAATGCAATTGTTTTTCAAATGAGGGCGGAGGCACTCCTAATTTTTACAAGGAACTAACAGCATTTAGTAAAGAAAGGACATTGATTTTATTAGATACATCATGACAAAACATACTATGTAAACAAATCTTAAGTTATAATATTTAGTGATGCATTGACTCAGCAGACAAGTCAGAGACAGTAGTTACATCTATAATCTTACTTGCATCTAAAAATACCATTTGACATTTTCATTTGCATGTTTAAAAAAAATTAGTAATTTCCTTTAAAAGATTTATTAAGCAAACTTACAAAATCAGATTCTTCAGATCAGAGGAATAGTTGATTGTCACCAGTTCCATTGCTTTCTGCAAATTCTCTCTCTGAATTCCTGATAAAGAATTGCAAGCCAAAGCCAACACAACTTTCCCCAGGGAGATCAGATCTGCTTGCTAACAGGCAAAACACACACAGGCAAGATTTTTAGTATAGATAAATATTACCTATGGTACTAGATGGTGTTCAAAAAGAGACAGTTCTTCAATAACCTTAGAATATAACTTGGTCAACTAAAATAAGTGCTATTCAAATCATAGTTCAGTATGACTATTCAATATAGTAGTTAAAATAAACAGAGGAAAATCTGTCCTGATTTTCTGTCCTGAAGACTAGCAATTTCTAGGTACTATATTTATCTTCAAATGCTTAAAATTTACTTATTTTTAGCTTAAGGACAGTACCAGAGAGAACTCTTTTCTGGTGAGTTGAAGCTCTGCAAAGAGGTTCTCCTAATCACCTACCTCATTCCTGACAAGTCAAGTTGTTGGTGGCAAACAGAGGAAGTCATCTCCATATGAGATGTAGAAATACCCATGAAGGGTATAACAGAAAGAGCATTTGCTGGACTATCCTTTCACGCCAGATTCCAGCAAATAATGCTTCTGCCTTAAAGAGCCCAAAGATTTTAATCTCTGACAGGCAGTGTGAAAAGATATGAACTGCCTGAAACAGCTAGACAGGAGCAAGCCTGTATGACTGACAAATTGAGCAGCATCACATTTTATGAAGAAATCCTTAGCATTACTAAATGCTTTCCTTAAAAGTAGAACTGCTCTTGAAAGATAAAAACCGCACACAGGTTGCTTTGCCACAACAGAAAATTCTGCCAATTTTTATAGACAGCCATCAGAAATTATTCTGAAAAGCTATACCAGATTTTAAAGCCCACTCCTAAAAAGAGGAGCCTATTTTAGTAGCAGATACTGAGAACCATAGCAAAAGCTGCCCAATTCTTTCCATGAAAGGACTTTCAGCTGCACACAACTTGGCCAAACTTGAAACACCTGCAGCTTTCCATCCTGGATGCCTGCTTCAGACTGAATTTAAGAGTCAGCTAAGAATACAAATTTAGTATTTGCCAGAATTTTTTTTTTTTTTTACTTTTGCAAAAATATCTTACTTCCTCAGAAAAGTGAAAGCTACAAGCTATCAAGAATGTCAGTTCCATAGTCTAGACCAACGCTGTGCCATTTAGCAGAGAATGCAGCCATACAAGGAATATACCTTCTGTCATGTCTGTAAGAAAGGCTAAAAATTTGGCAGCACTGCAACATTAAAAGTTCTGCTTAGAATCTGACAGCTTCAGAAAAGTGCTATGATAGTGAGTGTGCCACAGCCCTTCCTCCCAGAGAGGTAACCATGTTTGCTGCCTGTGGCTGCAGCAGCTGAGCAGAGCTTTCCGTGCAGCCATATGTCCCAGATGTTGAGGGACTGAGAAAATAAAACCTTTCCAGGTCTCTCCGTGTCACCACTGTTTTCATATCAAGTATGATTAAGCAACACAATTTAAACACAGATACACAACATGGCAGAAGTTTAAAAGCACAGTACTCCTATAGCTAATGAAGACAAGAAACAGGATGTGGAAAATGAGACAGAAACAAGAATGACAAATTGGTGGAGAAGGAGATAGAATCAATTCCCCAAGGAGCCAGGAATTCCTGAGTATCAGCATTCCTTTGTACTTTGGTAAAGAGAAATGAACCAGAGCAAACAAACCCATTTTGGTGGGAACCCACTTGTTTCCATTACCAAACAGACAATTTGAGCAGCTCAGGATATTGCTACAGTACTAAACAGAGAAATCCTGCTGATGCAGTATCTATAGACACACATATGTCACCTGCCACAACGGCATTTTTATTATTGTCTCTAAAGAAATATGCAAGTATTTGTATTAATTATAATCTTTCTTCCTTCTGCAGTCCCCTACTTTACCCTTTATACCTTCCAACTTTCAGTAATTCATAAGGATGTATCCTATAAAAATTCCCTGATTATTCTGTGATTATCATCACACAACCCTGAGATACTGAAAATACACAACTTCAGGCAAGACCCTATGAAAACAGTCTTCTTTACATAGGCATTTTCATGACACAGATTCCATTAGATTTTAAAAATGGTTAAGAAAGTCTTACATTAACATCAGCCATGAAATTTTAAATTCAGGGGTTTGGGGGTTTTGAGCATTTGACTCACAACCATAATTTGTTTGTTTTGCAGGTTACATCTAATAGAAAAACTGGCGGAGACAATACAATAGACCAGTGCAGCCTCAAACACGCATACAACAAATTACAGTCAATGCTTAACTTGCTTTAGTTGCAAAGTGGCTTGGATTCACCCCACTAATTTCAGAACTTAAACTTCATGCAATTCAGTTAAGAGTCTGATCAATTTAAGATGTTGGTAATTCTGCAAGACAATATGGATCTTGAGTAGGCTGAATTGCTCTCTGGAGGTGCTTCACTGTTCACTGACAGCCAAAACCCTCAGGAAAAACCATTATTACAATGCCTCATGTTTAAAGACTTAAAAGTACACAAAGGGAGTCGGTAATTTTCCTGTGTAATAAGGGAATCAGAGTATCTTGAACTGGAAAGGACCTTTAAGTATAAAGATCAGGATTTACGGAAGTCTGATTCCTATTTCAGAAGGGGCAAAACCACCATCCACTGACCAGCTCTATCCATGCAGACAGCATACACAACATCTCAGAAACAGAGGTATGACACCCTTTTCATAAAAGGAAGCAATCCAAATATGCCTATTAAGCCCCAACCTCCCCTCTGAAAATATCAACATATTCATTTCTTCCTGCTTCTAGGCAGAGAAAGCTTAAAGGAGGCACACAAGAACTACTAGACCTCCTTAGAGCAGGGCTCCAGAAATAAATGGTGCATTCCTGTGGCAGCCTTGTGAGTGCAAGGTACAGATCAACATTAGGTATGATCATTTCCTTGTGTATACACCGTATTGTACTTTTCACATATGTATGGATCACACTGGTTCCTTTTGCCACAGACCTGCCTGAAGACTTTTGCTGTGGTAACTACCAACAGTGACTATTAGGTGACAGTAAGTTGATTCTCAGCTTCAAGGAAAAATTTCACAACTTTTAAGTACAGGCTGCCTTTTGCTCAAAAATGTACCTTACTTGCAAGTAATGGCTATTTAATTAGCAATTCAATTCATAAGTAACCTGTACCAACCTATCTTTTTATCTCCTGAAAGCTTTCTAGTATAGATTTTATCACCATCTAGTTCATTGATAGAACTATTAAATAGCATTAGACTGAAAACCAGCCCCTGGAGATAAACTCAGAAACAGCCCTCTTCATTAGTGTCTCCCTGTTATCAAATGAATTTCAAATACATCAGTGAGCAACTTAATTGAGTAGGTACCCGTTCCCTTCTGTATTTTAATATTTAAAAGGTATGTACTACTATGCCAAATGCCCTGGAGACATCTCAGTATTTTATACACTTTTTCAGACAGACATGTAAGCTAGTCAAATAAATCCGATTTTTTTACTTTTTTATTTTTTTACAAGATTCATTTTCCATAAACACTTTGAAATTGACAAGACTTTTTTTTATCCTGTTCCACAGCTTTGCTTGGATCAATATCAGCTCATCCTCTCTACAATTCTGTGGATTCATTTATCCTTTTAAGTTCTGGAATTGCCCTTAGAAGTGCTTCCAAGATCACAGATTTTTTATTATTTATTTTTGTAAAGTCAACATTAATACTTCAAATGACTCTTCAGCTGGTTTCTTTAAATTTGGGGAGGTGCATGTGAAAGTTATTTTGGTTTGCTAAATTAAGAATATTTACTTTGAGCAAATGTAACCTTACGGCCCTTGTTAAAACAATGAAACTTACATTTCTTCATTTCATATGGAAAGGACTCACTTTCATTATATTCCAAATACAGAAATATTTATTTAACCTTTTTACTGTTTCTTACATCACCATTTACGATTTTCCCGTCTGTGTCTTGCAATTGGCACAAGACTTAAGGACTAGGGATGCAAAGTGATGTGCTAGAATTTATATAGGTTTAATGCCTTGTTTTTAATACCATTCATATTTCATTTACTTCTTTCCAGCTTCCCTTATTGGTGCCTTTATTTAACTCTTAGATGATCATATAAATTGATGTGTTTAACACAGCTTGTAAAGAACAATTGCATTCCTTTTACATAGCCCCTAAGTGTTGTGGCCAAACTCTTTCCTATCTATATTAACAATGGGAAATAGCCAGAAAGTGACAAATGCTAACAAAAATACCTTCCTCCATAGAAGACAGCAACAAGGAAATGCATATTAGCTGGGCAGTAAACCAAGAGATAACCTACATTTTTAACAGTCACAGGAGTCCCAGAGGAATTCAGGAACTAGGTCATGGATAGAGAGGAAAAAGGACAAGCAGCAGCTGTTATTTTGTAATTTTATCTGACTGGGGCAAACAAAGGTAGAGGATGATAAATGACGCCTGAATTTCAAGGAACGAACTCAGTCCAGAATCTCTGAAGGAACAAAATGTAGTGAAAGCTTAGCCCTTCTACAGGAAGCAACAAAAAAGAAGGCAAAAGAAGGCACTGTATTTTCTAACTCCAGTTTACGTCTTCCAAACTATGTATTTAAGAGCACTTTGTTTCTGGTTAGTAGTGATACCTGAACAATCTGGATATTAATATATAAAACATGCAAAAACATCTTCCTAAACAAAACTAGACATTACTAAGTGTTGGGCTCATGTGGTGGTAAATGCTTTTGACAGATTCGTGTACCTGTATAGATTTGTATGGCCACGTACATTAAGTGTTTTGCTTTAAAATTACTTGAATGTCATAATATCTCAGGAGGATCTTATTCCCAGTTGCAATTAAAATAAGTTTTAAGAAGTATGCAGATAAAAAATTCATCTCATTACATTTTTAGGCATAGAGTCCCTCACTTACATTCCTATCCTCTCTCAGCTGTTTTCCACTATATTATTACCAAAAGTCCATTGATATTGAGCTGGGGGAAAGCAGGGAATCCTTTGATGTACTACTCAAAGTACACTGAAAATTGCTTTACTGTATGATTCAAACCAAAGAACAAAAAAGAAGTTGCTATGTTCTAGGACATGATCTCCAATAAGCTAGTTTCTGCCTGGCCAAAGTTCAAACATTTCATTTATTACTGGAAGACTCTGAATGAACAATTTCACACAGTGAATAAGCTCAATTAATGAAAATAAATTAAGTCCAACTCCCTATTGTAGTCTTTCACTCCCTGTATGGACAGGATGTGATGGCTGCTGAAGCAATGTACTTAACCCTGAGGGAAAGTTAGGGAAAGAGGCAATCTTGTACACAGTGATGCTCCAGATGACTGCAGAGCAGTTTTTGTTAAGTCTAAAGGGATTCTTAATTCAAGATTTATGCAGAGACCTCAGAATGCCAAGAAAGCACAGAAGAACTAGGAGCCTAAAACAAAGATACACTAGAACCTTTTAGGAGTGAGGAGAAAACTTAAGTGCAGTTATTTAAAGGATCACTTACTCCTGTGAACAGGTATTCAATACTTCAATATTTTTGCCAAAATAACAAAAGAAAAAGAGCAAAAACTGTCTGCTGAGCCATTATTTTTTTTATTTCTACCACTAAATGTAAGATTTTTCTCCTCCTTGCTCTAGAAACTTGTATTTCCAATCACTTCTGACTCAAATTTGTTAAATACTAATGGTTCAACCTGTTTGGTGAGTTTGCTGGAATTTTAGAAGCAGAAGATGGCAAAATGAGCATTTGCATTTCTAAATCACAAGCAAATTTTAATAATTCATAGCAGAACCAAGATCAAATCAGGAATTAAGAAACAGTCATTTAGAGATAGATATACTGGACTACAGTTTCATTAACATACTTGTCTTCCAGACGGAATCACACTGTTTTTCAGTACTCCCTATACCGAGTCACCAACTGAACGATGGTGCTGCTGTCTTACCTGAAACTGAGCCATTAATGCCAGTGGATTGTTTTGACTGTTGTCAAATGTCAAAACATCAAAGATTCCAACACAATTAACTCGCAACCTTTAGGAACAAGAAGAGAAAAGGAAGAAGTGCCAATAAGTTTTGGTGGTTACTCAATCTTTCCTCTGGCATTTTGAATGCTTTTTCTGACAAAAAAGAAAAAGTCATCAATATGCAGCAAATTACTGTGAAGCAGAAAGTACTAATTTTACTATTTGATAAAATGCAGCAGACTGTTTTCAGTACACAAAAAAACCCAACACATTTCTAAATTGTCAGCAGCTCATCTGAACAGTATTAATGCATAAATATTCACAAAATAGGTTTAAAAGGAACTTTAATATATAAGTTTTAGCAAACTGTCTCACACCACTTAAAAGTAACAGAATTTTCTAGTTAGACTTTGCTATTTCTGAATACAGGTCACATTAACACAGTGAGAATGAATGCTTTCATCACCTTGTTTTGCCTGTTACTAATATCTTTGTTGGATCCATAACTCGGCATGCTAGTCCTGCTGTATGAATGGTCCGTAATGCAGAGCTTAGCTGCACAATATACGCCCATATCAAAGACTCTGGAAGCAATCCAGCATGCTGCCGTGGTAGAGGTCCATCATGCTGACCTAGAAGCAAAACATTGTAAGCATTAATAGAAGGCTACTGCACAAAATTCAAATTAGGACATTTTGAATTATACAATTAACTTGCTTATTTATCTCATTCAACTCTTAAAAGCCCCTGAAAGACATATCTATTGTCCTTTAATGTTGGTTTGGGGCCTTTTAATGTTTGTTTATTTAGTTTAAGATGAGTTTTTTGGAAGGACACCATATTTTAAAATGCTGATGATTCATTAGCCATTATTTTCACTTGTATTGAGGAAAACCATGCCGATTTTTAAAGTTTAGGATGAATAACCACTACAAAAAGAACACTTGTTAGAAATTGCTGAAAGTGGGTGGTACATCAAAATATGCAGGTACTTCAGAAGCAAAAATGCCAGTATTCTGAAACAATGAGCACAATAGCTACAAGAGATACTATTTTACCTCCTTTAAAGTAGGACGCCTTACAAATCAAGCCTTCTGTATCATGTGATAAGAGAAAATGAAGATCAAGCTCATTTCAAATTACACATACAAATCAGACTGGAAGATCTGGTGGCTAAATATCAACAAACACAACTTCATGTAGGTTCTACTGTGACCCAACTCCCTGACAAGTCCCCCATGAGTCCAGTGGGCTATAAAGCAATGCTTCACTCCCTTTCTAAATGGATTTGTAGTCCTCCTTTCAAAAGTAAAACTTACCCTTTGCAAAAAGAAACACACGCCCAAATTCTGTACTACAAAGAGTTTGAGTAACACTGAGACAGAGATGAAAAAATAAAGGTCATAGAATGGTTAGGGTTGTGAAGGACCTTAAGATCATCTAGTTACAACCACCCTGCCACAGGCAGGAACACCTCACACTAGACCATGCCAGCCAAGGCCCTGTCCAAGCCAGCCTTGAACACTGCCAGGGATGGAGCATTTATCATTTCTTTCGGCAGCCTGTTCCAGGGCTTCACCACCCTCACAGTAAAGAACTTCTTCCTTATATCTAATCTGAACTGTCCCTGTTTAAGTTTAAACCCATTACCCCTTGTCCTGTCACTACAGCCCCTGATGAAGAGGCCCTCTCTGGCATCCTTGCAGGCCTCTTTCAAATACTGGAAGGCTGCTATGAGGTCTCCAAGCAACCTCCTCTTCTCCAGGCTGAACAGCCCCAACTTTCTCAGCCTATTTTCATACGGGAGATGCTCCAGTCCCCTGATCATCCTCATAGCCCTCCTCTGGACTTGTTCCAACAGTTCTATGTCCTTTTTAT